>JANTPZ010092948.1:0-10085 GCA_025593235.1 Vachellia pachyceras
TGAGACAAATATTTCATCGTGCATTTTGTTAATAAAAAAAATTAAATTATTAACAGAAAACAGAAAAATGCCATACCCGCAATATTTTTCACAGCAACTTCCATTATGAAGGCACGGAAATTGTTTTCCACACATTGATTGACATCCACAGGGTTTGTATTGCTTGCAAGATTGGTTCTTTCCATCTGCAATTCTTTTCCATATTGATGGGTGGCCAGCAGATTTCCAAGAATATTTAAATTTCCTTGTTTTTCCTCTTTTCCGTAGCAATCTTGCTCTTGTTGGCATCTCTTGGTCCTAACAATGAGTACGGAAGCAACTTATCGTGGTGAAAAACCACATCATTTCTAAGCCAAGAAAGAGCACACAATGATAGAGGATCACCCCCTTGCAAAATTACTTTGATCAAATTTCATCAAGCTTCTCTAACTACACACAGGGAGATTCCAAATCTTTGACTTGTTAAAAAACAGAGAAAATAGTTGTTGGAAAAATAAAATCCATTATAAGATCACAGTAAATACAGATTGAAGAACCCTTGCCACACCTTCACCAAGCACCGAGTCACTTCACTCACCCCCACCCTCCCTCCACGCCCATACTCACCCACAGAACGAAAATAGAAATCAAAGACAATCAGATCAAAATAATCTGAATATAAAAGAAGACTGGGAAAGTCGCTTGCAAGTCTCACTGTGCATTCTGCTTCAGTTTTTCCGTTGTCATTCCTGAGTGAATTTGGGGGAACATTAGATCTGTAGGGTATTGACGCTCCACCAGCATGCATGTAAGTAGCCACTTCCGTGCAGGTTTTTAGGCCAGAAAGCAAATTCCTTGTTATGAGGCAACTGCAGAGCATAAGTTGCACAGGATCACAAATCTGACAAATTCAAATTCACAGCTCAAAAGTAAAGTAAGATGTATGTTATCCAATACCTGGATATAAATCCTATACTAAATTTATTGTTTTATGATCCAACTACGAAGAAATGCAAGTCCAAACATTTTAAATCATTCTTTAATCACGTGTTTGGAGAAAGTTACCTTCTAAAAGCACATTCAAACCTCAATAATAATCATTGACCTCAATTTAATTTATAGGAGTTCAGTAGAACCCAAGAGTATTTTGAATGTATAGAAGCAAACATAAAACATAATTTCACATGAAGTTCAATTATAATCCTAACTTACAAGCGCTTGTCATGTTAATGTGAATTTCACAAACTATGCCTTCAAGAAGAATACTTGCCATAGAAGCAAAACCAAAAGGACCTCTTTGTAGGATATAGAGACCCCAAAAAAAAACCTACACATGGGCACATTCCCTAAAACAAAACTGACACCTTCATAGCATAACTCGCCGTAATACTAATACTCCCTCTAGTCCTTTTTATAAGAGAATTTTAGAGGGTTCTCATGGTCCTATTGACAAGAAAAAACAACCAATTGTTCGGAGCATTTATTACAAGTTTCCCTTGTTACCATCATTAAAAGGTATATTCATTAACAAGATCAATTATTAAAACCCAATATCAATTATTAAATCAGGATATTTGGGGAAAGAATTTTACATTTGGAACAAATTTATTGAATTCAACTACTATAACTACATTTTTTAATCCTTGAGAATTAGTTATTCCTTCTAAAAAAAGACCAGAGGGAGTATTTTTTATGAAAAATCATGGAAATGACCAAACACGGTCTTAGTGTTTTCTTGAGTAAGAATACAGGACAATGCTGAAAGCCACATACCTGTTTCTCCCAAACATTTCTACTCCCTTCAAGTATAGCTCTTTCTCGAGAGGTTTCCATTTTGAAAGACTCTGCATCCCTTCAACATGCTCATTCATGAAATTGGATGACTCATTGAATTCTGCCTCAGCCACACCATTTTTAGGTCCATCCCCAACATTTCCATGTTCATCATGACAAGTGCTCCCAGAAAGTATTGATTCATTAGAAGCATGCTCTACAGAATCATTTAACCATTCAGAAGCAATAACACATTTTTCATCACATGCACTGACATTTAGGTCTCTGTTATAATCATTAATTTCAGTGACTGCATCAGTATCTGTGATTTCCTTTTGCTTTTTACAAGAACTCTGTGAATCATCAGTAAGCAATGTTAAATCATTATCTGACTGATTTATGGTCTTCCGTTTCCCCAGACTCTCTGCAACAGGCACATTTAAGTTAAGACCCCCACAACCAGCAACTTCTGTTGGAGATGTTGTGTCCACAGAATTGCATCTTTGCTCCACCAAGGTAGTTGCAATCCTCTGGTTTCCTGGCTCTGCTGCACAGGAGGGTGCCAGAGTCAATATTCCCTCTTCGATAGTTGTGGTCTTATTTCCCTGCAAACACCTAGGATCTGATGAAGTTTTCTCAGCCTTTAACAGTCAAAAGCAAGTGCAGTCAGACAAATTTTTCCCATCAAACAATTTACATTTCAATCTTATAAGGAAGATTGAAGATGCTTAACAAAAAGGAGTGACATTCTTCATAGCTCAGTCCAAAGTTTGAAAATGAAGGCTGCCCACACATTAAAACTTGAATATAGTTCTACAGTGACTAAGTAACAAGCATATCTTATTAAGGACATTTAGCCATGTCATTTTGAATGATCTATCTGAATATGCACATGCCTTGTGAAAAGTTTTTTATGAGACTTACTAGTAATTCAAATCAACAAATTGCTTAACACAACAGGCTACCATTCTGTTCAATATATACACTAATCCTAATCCCACTGACAAAGGAAACAACTTTCAGATGGAACGACAGAAGATAAAAACTAATTTACCACACCTCATTTCTTCTTGTCTTTGAAATCAAAATAAGTATGTGGTTTCATGCCTTCTGATGTCAAAAGAAGAAAAGTCATTGACGTCTCAAGCAAAGAAGAAAAATACCCTTAGGTAACACTGATCACTGCATGGCTTCCTGTCCTCTTCATGTTCAAACCAAACTGGCAGCTTTTCACTCTGTGAAGCGAACAATCACATTTACTTATGGATGAACCATCTATGGTTGAAGTAGCAAAAAACATATGGTACTCCCACTTACAGGATATATTAGGGATTGAGAACATCCATGCAAGCGACAATCAAACATCTGCTGAAGAAAAGCCCCAAAAAGATGATGTAAAATATATTAACGATCATCTTACATAACTATCAAGATGTCCAGAATGTTAAAAGAAATAATGATCTGACATGTACCATGCAACGACAACAAAAAAGGTTGTCAAAAGAATCCAAAGCTGTGCTCAGACTTTCCTCCAAACTTATGCCAATCCGAGATTCATAATCTCCAGAACTTTCAGACTGCTGGTCCTGCAGCCCCATGTTCTTTTCCTTGAGACTTTTGTACCTATCCTGCATAAGCGCATATTATCAAGAAATTATTTTTCTGAAATAAGAAGGGGTGCTTAAAATAACTACTTGGCGCAATACTTTTTCCAACGATTAATTAAAAGCAACAGCAATCAAGCTTTAATTCATGTCCATAAGTTACTCAGAATCACCTGAATTTCCTGTCTAGTACCTCCAACAGAATCGCTCACAATATCCAATGCTTCCTCAGTTAACCCATATTCCTCAAATGCCGTCCTAGCATATCAAAGAGTTGGACGGTGATTATGAAAAGGAGCAACTTTCACTATTTATATGCTTTTTGAAACACTTATGAAATCATATTCAGAATCTAATATCTTGTCTGGTCATGATAGTAATAAAAATACTTTGATTCATCAAGAAAGGATTCATATTGCAAACCCATATGAACTCAAAACAGCTCCTCCGTTGCATCTCCAGTTTTAACTTACCATAAAATTCGATCTTCAGCATCGGTAAATTCATGTTTATCTTCCTCAGGTTCTGTTAGCTCTTCCTCACTGTCACTGCATATTAACGCTTCACTTCCATGTTGATCGTAGTAGATACGCCTTCTGCCAACTACAGACTGATCTTCAGCCATTCTCTGATTTCTGTTCTGTGAGTGAAAGATTGTGAAATAGCAGAAGAAACAATACTATTTGCTTATGGACAGGTAAAGCTTCTAACAAAAAGAGAAATCAGATCAAGAAGTAGGCATTTTTATCACCCATAAATCCACATTGTGCACAAACTGGGCAGGAAATATATGAAATTTATAAGGATATGTACCTGTCCAAAAATATCCATGATGTGTATGGTGGTAATCTTTCGACATAAGGCATCTTGATACTTGTTGTAAAAATTACGTCAAGGCTGTTAATGAGCTCTTTGTCACCATAACCTTGAGAGAAAGCATTGAACTTGAATAGAGGATGGTCAATTCTTGAAGAAAGCATCCTATTTCCCTGTCTATGTAAAGAATCCCTTCTTGATATTGCAGAGACAACCTCAGAAACATGGCATTTTATCTTCTTCCCATTCCTCAATATTTTTTCCTATTAAACATCAAGAATTAGCTGCAAGCAAGAGTGTAAGGCATACAGAAATAGGCCTTCACATTTGACCAATCATATTTATCTTTGATCCTGTCCAATTTACCCCAGAAAATCTCAAAAGACAATGAACCGAAAAATGATAAGTCAACAAGAATGAGTTGGTGGGGAATACTAAATATTACTAGAATATCAGTGCAAATTGTATCCATTAACAGTGAATAAATAATGAAGTATCTGTCTATCTGACCAATAAGCACATCAACAATAAGTCCGATAATGAACGACAAGTTTCCACATTAGACCCTTTTCCACTGAGCCACTTACTTTAATCGATACAAATCTCTCCGCCTGGATTTGCTTTTCCAGCTGATCAATCTTGCTTGACAGGGTTCCAACAGCATCATTTGCAGGCTGTCCATGTGATTTCTAGGGAAATATGGAATAGCAATAGCATTTTTTGGTTCAAAACACAGCATAACAAAACCCAGGAATGAAAAGATTCTAAAAAAGCTTCCTCTGTCTCTGAGATATCTTGTTTGGCTGCCCAACCAAAAATTGCAGGTGACGGATTTAAAGTTCAATTCTCAATCGTTGTAGAAGAAAAGCTTTCCGCTTACTTCAAAGAAATTATCCAATTAATCATTGAGCTTGATTTATGGGGAAGCCCAACGCCTGAACTCAATTGATGGAGATAGAGATTACAGGAAAATGAAAACTTTTGGGCATCAAACTTTACTATCCAATTAGATTGAGAATTTTGCGTGATTATTTGAATTGAATTATGAATAACAGTGTAATTCCAATTCCGAGAGGATCAAATAACAGAACAAAGCAGCTAAACAAATTATTCAATTCAAGAAATGGAGAGAGAAACAAGGGAAGTGAAAGAAAAACTGACTGTGAGTTTGATCGCGGAGTCTGCAGCTTTGGACACCATGGATGCTCTGCTCGTTGATGAGGGAGTGAACGGAGCGAGATCACTCAGGCATTCGGGAAATTAACGCTTTGGACCTTTAAAGACTGACACGTTTGCTGTAGGCAGTGAGAGGTGACATGGCCTACCGTAGAACTCGACGTAATTTCTGGGACCGTTTTATGCGGCATTTTCGTTGTACGCAACCGCAGGGCCACTCTTGGAAATCACTAGGCAGTGTTTGGTTGGGAGTTTCTAACGGAGTTTTGTTTTTTTTAAAAACCCAATATGCCTTGTTCATTGCTTTTGCACTTTCGGCAAGAGGGCACCTACCTTCACAGTTTGTTAAACATACCTTTTCAAATGTTTCACGTGCATGGCTTTGCCCAATCCTATCAAAGGATGTCACTCTTGGAATTCAGGTCTTCTTCCGCAGCTAACAACTAGATACGATATTGTATTAGCCAGGAAGCATTTATCCTATTAATATCCTTTTTGCTATAAAAATGAGAGAATTTAGAAGTAAAAGAGATTAAGAAAGAAGAAGAAAATGGTATCAAAGCACTACTTTTTATGAATGGTATCAAATTTGTATTCTTCATAATTAGATATGTATATTTATATATAATGTGAGAGTATCAGAATTAAATGCCTTAATAATTAATAATATCTCTTAATAATCGATTTTCAAATAACAAGATATGATTATACTTTGAATACAATATATTTATAAATAAAAATAAATGAATTATAAAAAATCAACACTATATATTATATTTTATAACACTTTTCAATTTTTACTGGTGGAATAATAATTTCATAAAAGATAAAAATCAATTTCTAAATTTACCTTTACTTATACGATACTAGTGTTCCCCGTGTATTCGAAAAGTGCTGATTACAACTCTCATTTTCATTGGAAATTTAAACATACAGCTGATTAAATCATGTACATAATGCTGATTAATTTTAAATAAAATTCGATAGTTAATAACGTTTTCTAATTATTAGATAATATCATAGATAATACTTAAGTATAAAACAATATTAAAAACATTTGATAAGAGGAAATAATACTAAAAACAAATATTGCGTAAATCAATAAATAAAATTATAGAATGGAACACCTGTTATCCTTTACTGAATTAGATAATACAGTTTGCTGTTATTAAAAAACTATGTTAATATTATCTTTGGTCATTAAATTAGTTGCTGACCAACTAGAGCATATCATGAGATCTGAGAGTCCTTAAATTTAACTCTCATCCACTAGTTTATAAAAAAGAAATGAAAGACAAGATCAACAAAGTAAGAAAAGTACAGGATGGATGAAACAAAAATGCATGAACTCATGGAGACTCAGTCAGATCCCAGAAGCTAAGCCTTCCCAAGATTTGTTGGCAGGGAGAATGCACAAGCAATCATTGGGAATACACAGCAGAAAAACGTTATTCATGCAGTTTACATTTGAAGAAAGTAGTAAATGTCGCATGAGCTTCTTATGTTTTCTCAGAGGAATTTCCAAGCCGACCCAGGGTGTATCGGGGTCCCCTTCCACCTGGCTGTTAAACTAATGCCATTTTTACCAAGCGTGCAAAATTCGCCGTACCCAAATTGCTTGACCACCAAGTCTGCCTGGTACAGTGATGATTCACTAAAACTCGTCTCCACCATCCTGTACCTTGTGAAGAACCTTCTCCAAACATCCTTCGCCACAACGTTCCTTACCCTTTCACGGAACAACGCATCCAGACCCATTTTGCATTCTGTCTCTCCTTCCACGCGTGTTTGGATGCAATCCATGTAAGCCGAGAAGAAGAAGAACGCCTCAACGAAGCGCTTCCCGAAGAACGGCGAGTTACTGCTCGCTTCTGTTTCAATTACTATCATTACGTGGCTTCTTTCTCCTCAGCATGCTCATCAAGTTGTCCAAGCACTCTGGCCTCGGTATCATCTTCGCCAGAACGCAGGGAGCGTACACAGCCACGGCTTCATCGTCGTTGATCTCGAAGTGTTCTTCCTTGATTTCGGTCATGTCCGTCACAAAAACTAACTAAAATAAGAAGGGCAAGCTCAAGGACCCTGCAAAATTGGCTAAACTCTCGCCTGTCTCTTCTAACTGGCTTCTGCTTCCCAATCCAATGGCAGTTATCTTGAGAAGCTGAAGGGGCCTTTGACGACGCTCGGCCAGGGCTTGCATCAGAGCCGTCCATTGCACTCCACATCTGATTTCAAGATCAATTAGATGGATTTTCGTCTCTGAAGCAAGGTGCTCCACGATGGCATGTATGCCGGCTATTTGCATCAGTTGACTGAATGGAATCTTTCGAAAGCACGTAGATGCAAACGGTAAACTAGAATCAATCTTCTCCGGTAATTCGTGCCTTTCGGTTTTGTTATACCCAACAAGTCCTGTTTCCCTGTGGATCCTCTCTCGCAGTGCTTGAGCGAAATAGTAGATAATTTTCTGAACTGGGCTTGCACAAGCTGATGAATTCAACTCACAGTGTAAAAGCATCTTGTTTGCTCGTTCGTATTGTTCGCGGCCTACAATCTCTGCTGCAGAGAGAAGAAATTGAGCAAGTTCGATGTCTATGTTCTCTTCGTCGAACAAACCACCTAGAACATACCCATATGGATGCATTGGCATGCAGATACGTTCCAATAGGCAGAGAATTGTACAAACCTTTCTCCGGCGACTCTCATCATTTCCTCCGTCGACAACGTCTGGCGACCCACAGAACATTCAATTTTGGCTGTGTTGTTGATGTTTTGGCCCTTCAATCTCGTGAGCCTGCTTTTGTAACTGTTTAAGAGATCCAAGGAAGCCAGAATTGAAGATGTCGGGTGGACTGGCTTGTTGTTGTGCCTGACTGATTCAGAAATTGCCACTGCATGATTATTTACCTCAAATGTTCCCTCAACCGCTTGTGGTGGTTGCCAAAGAGAGTCAAAGCTAAACTCCTCAAGCATCAAGTGGTCAAATTTAGGCTCATGACTTGGATTTTAAAATGAATATGTTTGTTCCTCGTTATTCTCGATAGGGAGAGCGTTCATCTCTTCTGTAAATTTCACGTAATCAGTGAAACTGATCCCCCAATGGATAAACATTGCCTCCTCTTGAACAGACTCGTGACCGTCCTGGGTTCCATTTAAATTCAAAAGCGTATCGTTCCCTCGGATTGTGACAAACCAGAAGTGGTTTTAGCAATTTAGCACTCAAGACAACGTCCTCGTCTGGATCGAGATCAGCATGGAACTACCTACATTAATGTCGTTTATCATGGTCGGGTACAAGGGAATAAAGGTAGATATGATTGAAGAAACTCCAGTACCAATAACATGAAGAGCAATTGTTAAAGGTTTACGCAACATTTTTATGGTGATATTTGGATATACTCAGGACAGACGTCAGGCAGCTATTAACGATGATTAAGAAAACGATTGGTGGTACAGTCCACCTTACCACCGTAGGTCTGCATTTTTCAGTTTGTCGTAATTGGAACAGCAGCAAAATGGCTTCATCTGCCAAAAAAATGAAGCATCCAACGACAAGTGACGTGTTATTAAAGTACGAGGTTATCCTTCTGCAAGCAAAGACATAATATTGTTGGCTGCTGTTCTAGGGGAGACACTGGTGAAATAAAAAAGGGAAATTATTACATCGTCAGACTTTGTTCTGACGTGTCATCTTGGGGTGCCATAAGCAATCTCAGAGCTGGGATAACGCTGCATTTGGCGTAGCACAATTGAGTTGGGAAAAACAACGGAATAAAGGCAGAAATGGCTAGAGAGAGAATGAATCTGTCGTACATGTGTTCGATGATATTATTGGATCCATTTTTCTTCCCGCATCGATCGACTCCAAATGGCATGGCCGATTTTATATAATTAGTGTGATATACATAATGAAACACGCTGCTTTCTGAATCAGGAGTTGAAACCGGCAGCTACCCAAGAAAATGTATTAAAAGGAAACAAGGAGGGACATAGTATTGTTAAATCCTGATTCTGCCGTGGTTTTAGTCTTGTAGGAAACAAGAGATGCAAGTTTTAGTCTTTACACATTAAAATCAGCTGCCTAGTTGGCAGTACCGCGTGCCGCTTGCCACGATACTAAACAATGGAGAAATGGATCAAAACGATGAATGTTTTGGACTACTGGACTTGAACGAAAGAAACCAAGAGCTCTCACAAGCGGAATTCAGAGAACAAGAAGCAGGGAGTGTGTATACTTTCAGATTCCGATATTGTAATTATTTGAATTCCTATATTGTAATCTTTCAACTTATGTTGTATTCATCCCGTAACGTATAGAGAGACATTAGTCATGTAAACATCAGTATTTGCTTGCCGGGATCTATATTTCCGACGCGCTTCTGAATTTTGACACCGTCAACGCTGCATTACCAATTCCGTTCTGATACATCGATCATACTGGTTTATTCATTTCATCATGTTCGTTGAAATTATGTTTGTTGGGGAAATCATGGAAATGGACCAAATCGGCACAACTTTTCGTGTCTGTAGGCTTGGTCATTTTCTCAAATGTTTTTTTGATCTGGGACTTTTTACATAATTTTCCTTATTTTAACTCTCGCAGGGTTCTACTCATTCCCCAGTCCCCAGTATTCAATCATTGCGCAACTTAAGTATACGATGTCATAAAAAGTTAATAATATTCAACGATCTGAATGAGTAATCAATAACTTGTATTAGGGAAAGAAAGAAAGAAAG
>JANTPZ010092949.1:0-11775 GCA_025593235.1 Vachellia pachyceras
GACTGTAGCCTGGGGACTGGGGAGAAGAGAAAGGAGATTAGGCGAAAGAGTTAAGAGTGAAAGACCGAGCCGAAGACCATCGGAGACTTTGTGCTGGTCATGTGCGTACTTTGGGCCGTGGATCAGAGACTTTTTTTTTTGCCAAAGACCATCGGAGACTTTGGGCTCGGGAAAAAAGATTTATACATTATAAATATATATTTATATATATATTAATATATATATTTATAATGTAAAAATATATATATTTTCGGGATCGGGAAATGCCAATCCCGATCCCGATCCCGAATATCAAAATTCCCGATCCCAATTTTTCCCGTCCAGAAAGCTCGGGATCGGGACGGGAAGTTCGGGATCGGGAATCGTTGGGCAACCCTGGCTAAGATTATCCCAGATAGATCAATATTAAATAAAGGTACAGTAAAAGAAAGTAGATGAAATCATTAAGGTAACTATGGGGAAGAATACCTCCGTCAAAGCAATCATGCTGATAACGTGTTATAAAAGTAAGAGCTTTCAAGATAAGAGATAAGAGAAGAGAAGAGAAGATAGGAGAGCAATGCACATTCAGTTTTCTCTATTCCATTCGTCAAGTACAAAGCCCTATTTATAGGCATATGAGAATGACTTCCAAGGGTCACATTTAATAGTACAATTAATGAATATTAATGACTCTTCGTACATTGAATAACTCTTCGTTTCTCTCTAACAATTTGTGAACAGCATTTACGATACAGAAGGTCAAGAGTGAATGGACATCCATTTATTTAATATATTTGTAACAATTTCTACTTAATCTGTGCCATTATTATTCACAATTTCTAGCAATATCTACGACGTGCACTGACTCGTGTGGAGACGGTCTTCCTCTTTGACTCATTTCTAATAGCGACGAATTTCTCGCTTTATTATCCTCTGCTCTGTCAATGATCGATGAACTATAGATGCATGCAAAGATCGCTGGAGAAATGTACAAGCTTTAAACAGCTCAAGCAAATCCATGCCCTCTCTGTGACGCTTGGAATTCTACCCAATCTCCAGTCTTTGGCTTGCAAGCTTCTAGACATTTACAAGAATTTGGGCAAACTACGAGACGCTCAAAATGTCTTCAAACAGATTCAAAACCCGGACATTGTGTCTTGGACATCCCTCCTTAATCTCTACCTCCACTCTGATCTTCCCGCCGAATCCCTCGCTGTCTTTTCCCTGTACATACACAGCGGATTCAGACCCGATAGCTTTTTGGTTGTCGGAGCTTTATCGTCATGTGGGCGTGGCAAGGATTTGATCAGAGGGAGGGCCGTTCATGGGATGATCTTGAGGAACCATTTATACGTGAATTCCATTGTGGGTAATGCACTGATTGATATGTATTGTCGAAATGGGAAGATTGAAGTGGCTGTCTTACTCTTTGAAAGGAAGAGATCAAAAGATATCTTTGCCTGGACTACTCTGTTTAATGGCTATATTCTGTCCAATGATCTGCACTCTGCACGTCAATTGTTCGACGAAATGCCTGAGAAAAATATCGTTTCTTGGACAGCTATGATAACTGGTTATGTTAAAGGAGGAGCTCCAGCTCAAGCTCTAGAGCTCTTTCAAAAAATGGAGGTTCTAATTCGTCCCAGTGCAGCTACAATAGTGGCAGTACTCTCTGCATGTGCTGATATTGGTGCTCTTAATTTTGGTCAGTCCATCCATGGTAATGTTAACAAAACAAGCATCGAGCCGGATGTGACAGTGAAGAATGCTTTGATGGATATGTACTCAAAAAGTGGGAAGCTTGACTTGGCTATAAAAATATTTGATGAGATGTTGGAGAAGGATGTGTTTTCATGGACAACAATGATATCAGGCTATGCATATCATGGGAAAGGGCAAAATGCTTTGGAGGTATACTCTCAGATGTTAGAATCAAAGGTAACTCCAAATGAGGTTACGCTTTTGTCGCTTTTGACAGCTTGTAGCCATTCAGGATTAGTTCTTGAGGGGAAGATGCTGTTCAGCAGAATGATTCATTACCATCATTTCAAACCCAACATCCAGCATTACGGATGCCTGGTTGATCTTCTTGGCCGAGCCGGGTTTCTTGAAGAAGCGAAAGAGATTATTGAGCTGATGATGCCTATTGAACCTGATGCTGCGATCTGGAGGTCCTTGCTCACAGCTTGCTTAATCCATGGGAATTTGAAGTTAGCTGTAATAGCAGGAAGGAAAGTGATTGAGCTAGCACCAAGTGATGATGGTGTTTATATGCTTCTCTGGAATGCTTATTATGCTGCAAACATGTGGAAACAGGCATTGGAAGTAAGAAAGCTGATGACAGCTAGTAAGGTTAGAAGAAGGCTTGGTTGTAGCTGGGTTGAAGTGAATGGTATTGTTCAAGAGCTTCATGCTGATGATACACTGCTTCATTTTAGCAATGATCTTTGCTTATTGCTAGAAGAACTGAACGAGCACTCAAAGAGCGACATTTAGAAATGAGTGATGATCTGGTTAATTAAATTTGTGGATCCATTTATTTTGTGTGATATGCTTGGAATCGATATGATATGTATAATTGAGGAATTGAATGTTGTAACTTCTAACCATTGGATTTATTTTACAAGTAACGTACAACTACATTACAAGGTCCACTCCATTAAAGCCAAACCAGCTGGTCAAGAGGGAGAGGTTATATACCTGACATGAGGGCTAGACGGTGCATAATAACATTTACGGAGTTCAAGGTAAAATATAGATTTTAAATAATGGATTTTAGGATAATAGCTTTTATAGATTTTAATGCAAAACTCAGGTTTTGAAAATGTGATTGTATTTGGGAAATTATGGCAAGAATAACTTTTACCAATTTCAAGGTAAAAAGTAAGTGGAGAATAGGAAAGAGAAAGAAAGAGAAAAGAAAAAATTATTATGAGAGAGGGTGTGATTTAACAAGAAAATAGCTTTTCAAAACATAAATTTTAAAAAAAATGAGTAATTGGACAAAACATAGAGTTTGAAATATGCTCTCAAACAAACTCTTAGTTACATGTAACTAAGATATTCTAACATGTCCTCTCAATTCAAGGCACATCTTCAACACCTATTTCCTTGTTTGGTATGATGGAATTACGCATGAAAATGGAATCCAATTCCATCATACCAGCATGTTTGGTCATATCCACTGAAAATCATGGAAATGGACTTCTATATCACAACCTATGGAATTGATACAATTCCATGGAATTCTTATTTTACCCTTCCCATTTTTTTGCCAGTTTCACACTTCAGTTCTCACAGCTTGAGTCTTCACTCCCACCCACCCACCATCGGCGAGCATCTTCCCTGTCTTCGAAAATCTTCCCTATCTTTGATGAGATCCTCACCCCACCTCCAACTAGTCCTACACCACACCTCTGATGGCAATACACAACGGAGAAGCTCATCGAACCTCCATGCCTTGCTTGAACTGGCCTGGCATTCTTGTTCGTTTGCTTCTCCTAAGCTAGTCGATGCACTCCAGTTCCTATCACTCGGTCATCCAATTCATCCCACCGACCTCACTTTTCGATGCACTTTATTCACTGCTCTCCTGAGCTAGTCGAGTTTCTCTGCTTGATTAAAATCTCCCATCTTGTTGACCTCCGATTTCTCTGTCACTCTCTCTGCTGTGCTATAGTCATTGTTGGAATATTTGTCTCAGTAACTGTATACCTAGATTTGGAATCAGAGTCTCCTCCATAGACGGTTGGGGTAGAAGTAGAAAACATTGCCACAAATGTTGGTGGAGGAGAAAAGAGGGAGCAGAGTGGTCGGAGCTTTGCAATGGAGGAGAAGCGATGAGTAGGAAGGTTGTTGGGAGGCCGGAGGCAGAGAAAGCAGGGAGGCTGGAGGGAGTAGAGGAGAAGGGAGGGAGCAAACAATGACAATGGCATTTTGGTCTTTTTACATACAAATTAAAATTTATTTCCAAGACATACCAAACTTACATTTAAACTCCATATCCATTTCCATCAAAATCACTTCCATCATACCAAACAAGGCATAAGCGTTTCTTAAAGATGTCAAAACATTGACCAAAAATCACTTTGGTGAACCCATCTGCTACTTGTTGCGAGGAAGGAATATGATAGACTTTGAGCTCCTTACCTATAGCTCGTTCCCTTACAAAATGGAGATCCAACTCAAGATGTTTTGTCTGAGCATGGAGTATAGAATTAGCTGTCATCATGAAAGCACCTTGATCATCACTGAAAACACAAGGAGCTTGAGGAATTTTGACTCTTACTCACTCAGTAGAGACTTTATCCATAGTATCTTAGCAACACTGGAGGCCATGCTTCTATACTAAGCATACGTACTTGAGTAAGATACTATGGTTTGTTTTTTAGAGGACCAAAACACTAGGTTCTGCCCAAGGTAGATACAGTTGCCATTTTACTTTTCCTGTCATCTTTATCTATTGCCCAATCAGCATCACAAAATGTAGCTAGTGACCAATTATTAGTAGATATAATCTTCAACCCATGATTTAAAGAACCTATTAAATACAGAAGAATTTTCTTAACAACCTTCCAATGTTCTTCATAGGGTGCTTAAATAAATTGCCATACTCGATTGACTGCATAGCTAATCTCAAGATGAGTAATGATAGTATATTGTAATGAACCAACAATTGTTCTATAAAGTGACACATCAGTCATCAAGACAGTACCCTTCTTGGTTAGAGTAAATCATGATGTCATTTGAGTTTTCTCACCCCTGGCTTTAGTAAAACCAATCTTCATCAAAATACTTTGAATATATTTGGCTTGAGAAAGGAACAAAGACCCATCAGTAAGAGTCTTGACTTCAATGCCCAGAAAGTAGTGCAATTTTCCTAAGTCCTTGAGAACAGACTTATCATTTAAGGCTTTGATCAGACTGGAAATCGCAACTACTGAGTTACTAGTAAGGATGATGTCATCCACATAAACTAGCACGTACGTAATCTCTTTCGAGTGCATTCTAACAAAGAGAAATTGATTACAGTGATAACTCTTGAAGCCAAATTAATGAAGTACATAAAGAACTCTCTCAAACCACGCCCTAGGGGTTTGCTTGAGCCCATAAAGTGCCTCAAGTCTGCATACTAGAGTTATCATAACCTGGAGACTGAGCCATATATACTTGCTCACGAAGGATGTCATTTAAAAGTTGTTATTCCCATCAATTTGCCGTAGAGGCAAGCATAAATACAAGAAAGGACGAATTCCTGAGAGTTACCATGAATTTTTATCTTTACATGCAAGGCTTGAGTGGAGGAATACATGTAATTCACAATTATTTTCTTAAGGTTCCAAAAAGCCAAATACCTCTAACATACCTAGTAGCCTCAATTCTAATACAATAAGAGAAACCCAATTTTTTGATAATTCTATTTGCTTTCAAACCAGACGGCGTCTGGTACAAGCCGGAAGCGAAATAGAGAAAGAGAGAAAGAAAAGAGAAAGAAACTGTATTCTATTCATGCACGAGGCTTACACTGCTGGTATCCTTCCTTATAAGCTATCGTTCTCGATGCTAACTGAATTGCAAGCAGTTACATAGGAGTTAAACTGACAGCTCGGTGCTCCCTAACTGACTAACGGCCTATCAACTTACATGGAAAGAAATGACACGTAGGAAGGAAAGGGAAATGACATGTAACAATACTCCCCCCAAGGAATATCCTTGTCCTCAAGGATGGAGGGCAGTGGGTTCCTAGCCGTAGGTACAACAGAAAAACAAGGGAACTGATGATGAACGACACCCAGATCCCTTGGCAGAATTCTCACACAGCTTGGTCGTAAAATTACTTCCAGGTGGCGCTGGGGCTTCAGGAACCCCGGAGATTTTAGGCGGTACAGACATATAGATGGTTGCTAGCAACTCTTTCACCATGTTACTAGCTCCCTTAATTTGTTCAAAGCTCCCCTCAAGTTCAATGTTTATGAGATTCGGATCTGATTCATGACCCCGAATTGAGAGTTTCGCTCCTATTTGGCGATAGATCTGCTTGGAGTTTACACCACCCTTCCCAATGATTGCTCCGGCTAAGGATGCTTCTATACTGATCTTGGCAGTGGCATTGGCACCAAAACTAGTCACATGACCAAGTGGGGGCTCCATTCAATTCGGAGCAATATGGCCTGCCATGGGCCCCATAGCACGATGATCTTCCGCTGAAGAAGCAATAGGCTTGCCAAGTTCCCATTCACCATGTGCAAAATGACACTTACCACCAAATTTGCAGCCTTCTACAGAATTATTTTTATTACACATGCGTGATTTAACAGCAGAAGAGGAGCCACTATGAATTAGTGGTGGGGCTGCAACATTTCTAGAAGCAGCAGGAGTAACAGGGGCAAAATCCATCATCTGAGCTAGGGATATTAATCCCTCGCTGGATACGTTAGAGCACCAAATTAAGCTCAACTTCTCCAGATTCGGAAAGCTTTTACCGTGAGCGGCCAATCCAGCACCTGATAAACATATTGAATCAAAATCGTTGTCCTCGATTCCACTTTTTCCAGTCAAGCAACGGTTGGTTCCACTTTTCCCTGTCAAGCAACGGAGCTTGAGCGATGAAACCGTAGAATTATCTGTTGCCTGTCTCTTCCCAAGTTGAATAGGCAGCGAAATCGACAGGCGTTCATCAACGTGGATGTTCTCGACATCTGAGAAACGGCTTGGCAGAAGGTTGACGAATAAGTCAGGGGAACCGGTAGCTCTGTTCTAGATAGTTGCTCTACTGAGGCGCTCGAGGCGGAGCCAGCGCTTGCAAACGAGGAAGCAGGCATCACGAGGGGACTTGGAATCAAAACGGCGGAAGATATCAATGATAAGCTCGTCCGGAAGGCAGGTGTTAATCCGATCATGGCCTCCCAATAAACAATTTATGGCGACCTGTTCTGGAATGTTGACTTCGGTCAAGAGATCATCAAAAGCTTCGCCATATTCATCCACAGAGGTCAACTGCTGTAGCGTACTATAAGAGCCAAACTGCTGAACAGTCGCCGGAGCATGAGTTGCCACGGTCTTCCCTGGTGCAGCAGAAACCACCTTAGCTGGCGTAGGAAATTGCTGTGCAATCGCTGGAGCAAGATTCGAAGTGCTAGGAGAAGGAATGGGAGCAATTCCGGAAGGTAAACCGTAAGAGCCAAATTGTATGTGTGGATTCCGGTGAGGCGAGCTAGACGATCCTCCATTATTCTCCCCCTTGCCATGAGACGCTAAGGAAGCTATGGCAATAGTGAGTTCCTTCACGTAAGCCTGAATCTGAGCCATGGAGAATTTGAGGTCTGAGATATCGGCTGCGTTCTGGTCCAGTTTTGCGCGATTGCTTTCTGCTACTGTCGTAATTGTGTCCATGCGTCTCTCCATATTGTTGAGCCGTTCTGTCGATCGTGCATCCGGCGCCATCGCCGGAAAAGGCTTTGATACCATTTGGTACAAGCCGGAAGCGAAATAGAGAAAGAAAAGAGAAAGAAACTGTATTCTATTCATGCACGAGGCTTACACAGCTGGTATCCTTCCTTATAAGCTATCGTTCTCGATGCTAACTGAATTGCAAGCAGTTACATGGGAGTTATGCTGACAGCTCGGTGCTCCCTAACTGACTAATGGCCTACCAACTTACATGGAAAGAAATGACACGTAGGAAGGAAAGGGAAATGACATGTAACAGCGTTACTTTTATTTATTTTTTCAAATAATAAAATAAAAGGGGAATTTCTTAATGTCAGAATTTTAGGGATTCAATCATACATACATGGGTATGCTTAACAGTTGATCAAAGAAGACGGTTGTATGGAAAAAGAAAATCCACATTTTCTTGCAGCAATGGCTATTTGGTTGCCTCTTTGAAATGGAAAATGGCTTCTTACGTGAAACCATTTTCATTCATGTGTGGAAACTTATCTTTCTATAAAAAATGGTGGGAACTCAATTTCCAGCACCTAAAAGAAAATACAAAAGACATATTTACCCCTGAAATGCAAATAAAAACTCGTCTAGCTCAATGTGTTTTGTTCCAACCCTACCATTGACATGGTTGAAAGTATGAATATTTACATTTTAACTTGGAATACTCCAAATCGTGACTAAAATATAAGCATTCAAAGTTGTGACTTAAAAATTTATAGTCACAACTTGAGATCAAAAAGTCGAATAACTATAAGTTGTTCATTTTGCACTGATAGTCAAAGATATAAAATTATACAGATTGTTAGTAGCTTTAACTATGAGCACCCTATGAATAACTCATGGTTACGGTTTATTTTACATATTATTATTAAGGGTAATATAGTTATTTAACATAATTTTTCTACCTATTTTATAACCCTTTTAACCCAACTAAATATAAATTTTTTTATTAAATCATTTTCCATTTCAACTCACACTATATTAAAATAATTTCTTTTCTTTCCCCTTCTATTCTCGTCAATTTTGTGATAAAAGGATCATAAAAGTTGATGGGTCCAGACATTAATTTCCCTTTTAGGAAAGTATGAGCGACATGAGGAGGGAAAGAGGGGTGGCTGAAAAGGACAGGCACGTGGCGCTGTGCATGCAAGAAATAAATTTCTCTGCGGCAAATAGTCGTCAGCCTCACCTGTATTGATTTGGACAACACGTCCTTGCCTTCCATTATAAATAGCCCTGGGTTTAAGCAGTTCCCTTTGTACGCATCTTCTCTTCATCCCTCAAATTCACTTTATAATTTTAAAAAAATTGAACCGTTTTATCTATTAAAAAATTGAAATCAGTGATTTTAAATTTGAATTACTAAAACAAAAATTAAAACAAATTTGAGGTGCCAAAATTTGTATTAGCCCTTTGAACAAATACTCCATCTATTCTCAATATATTTCTCCAATCTTATTTGTAAGTCATTTTTGGCTTATTTCATACGTACGCATAAAAATCTTAAATCTCATCATATCTATATTAAAATTCAATATTTTTTTAACTTCATCCATATTAAAATATATATTATAACACATAAGAATAAATTCAATAATAATAAGTTATTATTAAAATTATACATTCAAATAAAAAAAACTAATGAGGTGAATTAAATATGATCAAATAATACACCCTTTCTGCCTATAAATTGGACCAAAGGGGCATAAGTCATTTCTCAAAAAAATTTGGCCATAATAAACTCTCTTCAATCATTTTTATAAATAATAACTATTTAAATCACGTAAAACAAAATGAAGGTTAAAATTAATTAAAATAATGAATGTGTAATAAATACAATTTTTTCAAACATATCCCTGTTGATGAAGATGATAGAGGGAAAAAGATGAAATGAAACATACAATTATTAATTAAGAATAAAAATGAAAAAATGGTGGGTTAAATTATTATGCAATTAAAAATTGCTGCTTATATATAAGATAAACACGTTAAAGAGAACTTTGCTTATAATTAGTGAGGGAGGGAACAAGTGTTTTAGAGAATAATTAATAATTATTTGTTAATTTTTATATGATTAATTGTGGTTTTTGTACAGTGAACGAAAGTTACATCCTTAAATTTTAGGCAGGTTTGTACAATAAATTTGTTGAGCACGGTTGTGGACCTCTCCTTTAAAATCTAATTGCCTATCGGTTCATTTGGCAACGAGATAGAGAAGTACTTTTACTTAAGTTAAAGTAAATATATAAATGAGATTATCTCTTTTTATAAAAAAATACTGTTGAACGTGCGTTTAAACTTTTTAAAAGCTTAGCCAAATAGGACTTACCCAACACTTAAATCGAAATGTATGCAAAAAAATCTTGTTAGGATATTTTTGAAATGACCAATAAATAATATTATAAAATAAATTGAAAAATATGAACTAATGCATAATTTTTAATTGGTTGTATTTGTTTTATTCTTTTATTTGAATATATATAATTAATTTATATATTATACTTTTTTTTTCATCGTTTAATTTACGTGGAGAATAAACAGTTATAGTGGAAATGGGGAGGGAGCCGGTGGTGAGGCCCCGCTGCCAGCTGAGCACCCAAGCCCGTCGGCCATTCCCTTCTCTATATATACACACTTGCATCAATGGAGCATTCACGAGTAAGCCTTGAATAGCAAAACATGTCGTCGGAGAACGGGGTTCATGTGGCGTTCGTGCCAAGTGCAGGTTTGGGTCATCTCGGCCCATGTCTACGACTCGCCGCCTTGTTCCTCCGCCACCAAGATTGCCACATCACTCTCATCACGCCCAAGCCCACCGTCTCCGACGCCGAGTCCCATTTCATCTCCCGCTTCTGCTCTTCATTCCCCGGCCAAGTCTCCCAAATCGACCTCCATCTTCTTCCTTTCGATCCTGCCTCTGAAAACTGCTCCGACGCTTTCTGGCTCCACTTCCAACGCATACGTCTCTCTCTCCACCTTCTCACCCCTATCCTCTCTCCCCTTTCACCCCCTCTCAATGCTCTCATCTACGACGTTAGCTTGATCTCCCCCATGATTCCTGTCTCTGAAAACCTCGCCGTTCCTAGTTACATCTACTTCGTCGCCACCGCGAGAATGTTCTCGTTTTTCTCGCACCTGTCTGTTCTTGATGCGGCTAATGAACATGCCGGTGGTCACCCTGCTTCGTTTATTGGTGATGCTGTTGAGATCCCGGGGATTCGTTTACCAGTGCCCAGATCGTCGGTCCCTCCTCTGTTGCTCGAACCAGGAAGTTTGTTCGAGAAGATACTCATGGAGGACAGTCCCAAAGTGACGAAACTTGATGGGATTTTCATTAACACATTTGGGGAAGTTGAAGCTGAGGCTATGGCGGCTCTCAATAGCGGCAAAGTTGTTCCAGGGTTGCCTCCTGCCTATGCCGTTGGCCCTTTCATGCCTTGTGAGTTTGAGAAGGTAAACACATAATAGTTAGCTGCAAAACGGCCATAAATTTTTCAAAAAATTTAATTGAAAAGCAGGTAACAGGGAGTGGTAACTTATGGAATGTAACAACAGCTTTTTGTTCATGACTGATTTTAACGCACATACACAGCTTTTTGTTCATGACTGATTTTAACACATACACAGTACGATGTTGTGTATATATATTAAGGATATGAGGTAAATAATACGATTTTTGGAAAGGGTGTGTATACATATGTGTGTGTTCATTTCTTTAAGATCGTACACTATGGGTGTATCTCAACATTTAATTTAAAGCATTTTTAGAGTTTGTTTGCCATTACTTCCTGAAATCTAGATTTTGGCTCAGAAACTAGGTTTTATCCAAGTAAAAAAGCTATTTTGGATACAAAATATCGGTTTGAAAACTATGTTTTCTCTTTCCCACTTTTTCTTACTTTTTTCCTCTTTCCTCTTTCTTACTTTTTCCCTTCATTCTCTCTCTTCTTTCCTTCTTCTTTCATTCTTTCTCTTTCATCTTTTTTACTTTTCCTTTTTTTCTCTTTCCTACCTACTTTTTGTCTCGAAATCCATAAAAGCTAATAACTTCCCAAACATAAATCACTTTTCAAAATTTAGGTTTTGCCTCGAAATCTCTAAAGGTTATTTTCCATAATTTATTCTTGAAATCTATGATTTACATCAAAATCTATAAAAATTATTGTGAAAATGAGATCCAAACAAACCTTTTAGCAACCCTAGGTCTGGAGTTGATTGCGTTTACAAGACTGGCTTTTTGTAAATATTTTCTGGTTCGTAAACTGAGCCAAGCATGACCTACAACTGTCAAAATGTGTCTTGAAGTTCTTAAATATATGTCCTTCTGAAAGTAATGAGATACGAAAA
>JANTPZ010092950.1:0-10198 GCA_025593235.1 Vachellia pachyceras
TCTCTGAGCTATCCCTTTTGGTTACCCATGTTTTAACGTAGACGATTAAATATTATATTCACTTGGTTAATTTTTATAATCTCTATAAATTAGGGTTACAATATATTTTTAGTCTTTTATATTTGGGTTATGTTTGATTTTAGCCTTTAAGTTTAAAAAATGCATTTACAGTCATTCATACTAAATGTCGTTGGTCTTTCTTAATGGAAATTGCTGACTCATCAAATTTAATTGATGAATGTGCAATAAAACGTTGACAAAGCATACTTACATTTTAATTTTAATTTAATAGTCTAATAAATATGATATTTTAAATTGTGTAAAATAAAAAAGATTTAAAATAAAAATAACTATATCCTGAATTAGCAATTTCCGTTGAGAGAGAGTAACGACGTTAAGTTTGAGAGACTCAAAGTGCATTTTTCAAACTTAAATGATTAAAGTGAAACCTGACGCAAACATAAAGGACTAAAAATATACTTTAACCATAAATTAGTTATGTAATTGGTTTTCGAATATTTAATTAATAAAAGCAAAGCATAAACCCTTTACCTTAGGGTCTCCTTGTTTTCTCAGCCTCTGCCCAATGTGCACACCAATTAATTAATGGCTGCGTTTGGAAACATGTTGGGGAGCCCGTTTTGGCTCCCCAAACCCATTCTCACGCAAGCCGAGACAAAATTCCTCTCACATAAAATACCTCGGAATCTGTATCCGTTTTCCCAACGGGTTTTCAAACGAAGCCAATATAGATTATTATCTATAAATGTCTTTGTCTTTCGTTAACTTGATCTTTTGACTAACAGATGTAAAGTGATATATTCTGCTGCAAAGATGCCTTTGGATAATTAGAATATAATTTAATTAAATAATTAGAGAAATAATTGACAAACAATAATCAGACGAGAACTCGAAAGTTCAAAAGGCATCTCATAACAGTGCCTTGAACTGCCACATTACTATCATCTTTATTTATTTTATTGATCTTTCCACATCCATATCACACGACGCTTTTTAATAATTTTTTGTGCCACATTTTTTTATCTTGTTTGGAAACTCTCAAAAACACTTAAAAACAAATTTTATTTAAATTGAGATAAAACTCCTTTCACATACTTACTTACAGTTTTGTAAAATTATTTAAAATAAGTTAATCCAAAGATTAATTTAATAAAAATACAAATCGGTACTATAAGTTTTGCCTAACTTTATGATGGTAATGGTTCTTGTAGATAGCTAGCATGTGTACAATATGGTGTACTTCTTAACAAATAGTGGAAATTAATAGGAAGAAAAGTAATTAATCCAATTGTATCAACATTTTTATATGTTCATTTAATCCTATTTATAAATCACTTTCAATATATTTGACACATAAAAAAAAATTAAAACTCATTAACCTTACTTTTTTGAAATTCAACAGGTTTCCAATTTATATGTATTTAATATTAACTATAATACATGTAAGCAGGGTCAATGTATAATAAATGAAGAGTGAAAATGTACATTAACATAAGAAATTTAATAACATAACTTATAAATAGAACCAAATAAAATTTTATGTCTCTTATTTTATAAGTAGAATAAGAAGAGTATATGTAAAAAGGATAGAGAGGGTCTTTTTCTCATAGTAACTTTTTATAATTCTTCAACTCTTAAGAAAATGATGGTTTACATTGAAAAATAAAAAATAATACCACATATAGAAACCATCCTTTCTTAATTATAAGGTGCATTTTTAAAAGAATTTTTGGTTCATAATATAAATCATTTGGAAAGCAGTTATTGCTTTTTATCAATTTGATCTCTATAAGTAATGCTTTAATAATATTGTGCATTTTGCATTGTTCTACATATTCAAAACCACCATCGTCTAATTATAGGCATGTTCTCCTCTCATTTTTAGAATCAAACTTCAAAGTAAAAATATGTTGCCATCTCTTATTGCAATTCAAAGTAGATCATGTTATATACAACAAATTAAAGTCAACCATACAACTTCATTAGTACTTGCTACTAGAACGTAAGTATTTATCAAATGCATAACGATAAAAGTTACTTTTTCAACTATTTATGATGTAAATATATGAAAGAAGTTTTATCTCAATTTGCATGAATGTAATCTCTTAACGTCATTTCTAACATTCCCTTGTATTCCTTAAAGCATATCCCCTCATATCTTATCTATAGGATATAATTTTTGAGGTAGACATGATCTTATTTATGGTCCATGTTTGAAATTTTAATAATTTTTTTTATTTTTATCCCAATTAATTGTAAATATATATCACTACATTAATCATTTCTCACTAATCTCTTCTCCCATTTTCCCTCTCTCTGTTTCCTTTTTATATTTGAAGGAAGATGTGCTAACAGCTAATGTTACAAATGGGATCGAAGTCCATAATCTCCTACTAAATAGAAGTTTTATTCATTTTTGAAAAAGCAAAATATATACTTATATATATATATATATATTTATTGCTTGTAATTGGTTTTAACTGACTTTTTTTTTTTATCTGCGCCTGATATAGAACTAAAAAGCCGAAAAAGATTTGTTTTACATATGAAAGGTAAAAATCAACTGCAAACATCCAACAAAGGTTGGATGTAGGAGAAATTAATCATTTATTGCATAATGAATTAATGTTCAATCGTTTAAAAATGTGCAATCGTTTAATACTTGATAATGCTTTATTGCCAAAATAAGAGGATATGTGTATCTAGAAAAGAAATCATCCCCTAGCCATTTTTACAAAACTCCGTAATACGTTAAATTTAGTTCAGGGAAATGGGATCTAACTATCTGGTAATCTCGTTTGCCAAAGTATTTGAACACCCCAAAAGCACGTTCAACAGTGTATTTCCGTAAAATGAGATAATCTCTTTCATACATTTACCTTATAATGGTAAAATTACTTCTCCACCATTTTTCCAAACAGACCCAATATGTTTTTGAAAAATGAAGTGAATTATAAGATAGAACAAGATGGATTAAAATAAACTAAAAAAGAAAGCCCTAACGGCAATACCTATAAAAAAAAAATAATGCGAGTTGGGGTGCAAAGAAGCATAAGACCAGGAAGATCCTCTAAACATGTTGTCGTACGAGAGTTCATGATGACACCCACGAAGCTTAATGATAATTAATAATTAACATTATTGAAATAAATAAAGAAAATAAACTTAATTAAATTGACAACAAATGAAACAAGACATTAGCTGTGGTGAACCAAATGGTTTGCATCTTAGGATGAAGACAACCAACATCTGAGTGCTGCTGCTGTTTCTGTTGTTCCTCTCTCATAAATTATTATCTATTAAATATTACATAATTATAAAAAGGGTTTCCCAATCTTCAAGAAAAATATATACATAAATAGCCCCATGATTTTACGGATCATGTCCTGTGCCTTGTATAAATGCCTCTACCTCCAACACTTTTCTTTTTCTTTTTTTCTTTTCATTAATTAGTTATTTTCTGCACCATGCAAAATACTAAATGTGTGTGTATTCATACAAACCCTTGTTAAAACAATTCTCTTTGATCTTCATTCATTCACAAAGGCATGTTTACAAGGACATATATCTCGATTTGTATTATTTTCCGTATTTAATATAAAAATTAGATAACTATTCTCTCACTATTAGAAAAATATCATTTAGTGACGGAAAATTCGTCATTAAATGGTTATTTTTCATCGTTAAAATGAGGGTCACTAATATTTTCCGTTTCTAAACAGAAATTTTCTGATGAAAAAAAAACCATTTAACGATGGATTTTTCCGTCGTTAAATAACATTTTCTGGTAATGTTTGGATATTTAAAATTAGAAATTATCTTGGTTTCTTTAGGCTTCTCTCTTTAGTTACCTGCATTAATTGGGATTTGATAAAACCTCACTTAATATGTAAAATCAACATGAATATTTTAGAGGAAAATTATAAATTTATGTGACCATGTTGATGCCTTATAATTAAGACATAGTATATTTTTTGTCCAACTACTATATTTAAAAGTGAATAGAGAGTTACATATAAACACATAATCAAAACCAAATAAAAAGACAAGAGAGACCAAGAAAATTATGGCTTATTGGAGGTTTACTTCTTTATTACTAGATCAAAACCTTGAAGGATTCATGAGATACTGTAATTATGATAACATCTCAATCTTTGGATACCTGTGTGTGTATTAATTAACATATGTGGAATGATGATTGAGATCGAATCTCCATGTGAAAAGAAGATGATGAATCAATAACAATAATAATGGGAATATTGAAAAAAAAAAAACTATTTGGTGTGTGGACGATGACTTACTTGCTCTACTTCGCTTTCCCTATCTATCAATTTTCTTTTTGATGACTGACACGATTGCTCCCTCAGAAGCATATGGAAGTAAACCTCTCGCCCTCTCTCTCTCTCTCTCTCTCTCTCACCTTAGCTTCTTCGTCTTCCTCACTTGCTCTCTTCTTTTTCATTCCCTCACGCAATGGGATCACGCACGCAAAGGCCAATCACACTTCATGGATTTGGATGCAACACACCTCTGTTTGTTTCTAGAGAATCGAGCCCAGAAAACTTCAAATATATATATATATATATGTATTTTTTTTTTCTTAAAGACAAATTACTAGTCTCTCACGTGGGGTTGTCTGACACCTTCCTACTATTTTCCCCTCATCTCTTAGCTGAGTGACACTTATCAGATTGCCCTACTCTTCCTCCTCCCTTCTCCCACCTGACACCATTTTTACCCTCCCTCTTCTTCTACTTCATCTTCTTCATCAACCCTTCTATATACACCTGTCTTACTACACTACATAGTACGCCCCTTTCCCATGCCCTCTTGTTTCTTACTCTCTCTCTCTCTCTTCAAATATATCACTCTGATGAATTCTTCTATGTTAAGTTGATTCCCTGCATTTTCAAAGTTCTAATTCAGGAGTAACTTCAGATTAAGTAAACAGAGAAAGATAGCAACTGCTATATATGTATGTATAATCTTAAACATGATCTTGTTGGTTGGATTAATGGGCTAAACCTGATTGATATGCTTGAATATAATATTTATGTAATAACTTACCCTTTTTTTACCCAAGGAAGGCTGATGAGTTATGATATTTTCTTTTCGTGGTTGATTTTGGCACGCAAGGGGGGGGATTTGGGTGTGTCTGGTTTGTCCATGAGAATATTGTGTGTGTGTGTGTGTGGGTGGGGTTTTTTGGGGGTTGGGGGGGGGTTTGTGTCTGACACCAAGCATGTTTTTCTACCTTACCACGTCCCTCCTCGCTTTCCTTTTCCGTCTTTCCCGTCTCTCTCTCTCACACACAACTTTCTGTCTATTCATCAGCTTCACACCATGAGGTTTCTTGCATTTTGGTTTTGCTCTCTCTTACACTTTCACTATTTCTTTTGTTTTCAATGTCACTCATATGATATACACACCCAGTAAAAGATTGGTAAAATTGATAACTGAGTTAACTTATATCAGTAACTATAAAGTAATTAATTTAAATTTTACTATTAATATAAGAACATTAGTGATTGATTTAAAAGTATCTTTGTAAGCATTTATTAATTTTAAAAATACGTTTAAATAAACACACAGATATATATATATAGAGGAGAATTGAGAGAGAAAGAGAGGAGGTAGGTAGGTGGCTAGGTTTAAATGGGGGATTCTTGTTTGTTTCTTGAGAATCCAGATACTGTTACCAAATAGTATATGCATAGATAATGTAGTTTAATGCATTGAACAAGCTGCCATATGTCAGTTTGAGGTAGCATGAGGCAGCATATTAATAATGTGCCCTATTAGGATCATATTATTTAGTGTCCATAGACATTGTTCTTATTAATTAACAAGTCCTATTGATGATATTGTGTCCTCCCTTAACAAGACAATCAAGAATTTAGTGCTCTTCCATGTTTTGATGTGACCTTTTCAGGATCCTCCTCCACATCTCCCCATGGACCATTTCAAACACAAATTCCAATGCATCATCTTCTCTCATTATTATGATCCTCTCCCACAATCTCATCATCTCATTTCTCTGTTTTTTTTTTTCATATTTGTGGAGAAACACCGTGTCAGCCAGTCTAATTAGCTATCTATTGCAGAAAAAGTAATTAAAAATAAACCCTTTATTACATTTATTATTGACTTCTTTTTAAAAAAGAACAAAGAAAACAAATATACCCTTCAAAAAAGATGTTCTTGCAGCATATTTAGGTGAGAAAGCAGAAATATATTGCCCTGTGTATATGGTATGCTGATCTAAAAGATTCTTTCTTATATGCAGGGACCAAATCAGATGCTTTGTAATTTTTTATTTAAGGAAAAAAAAAAAGTTAACCTAGTCTGCCTTCAACCAAATCAATCAGTAGCAGAAAGGAAAAGAGGAAAACATCTGATTTGATTATAGTAATAGTGGATATCAGAAAAACCAGCTAGTTCCTGCAGACAAGTAATTAAATCGGGTTGCCTTTTTTTTTTTTTTTGTTAGCTTGTATTTGTCGTGGCATATTTATGATATTATGAGAAAGTGTCAAAAAGTCTCCTTGCAGGATCCCTATGTACTTAAAAGGAATGTATGGCTAAAACAAAGCCAAAATCCTTGTAAGAAGCTCTCATTACTGCCAATCACAAGGGAATCCCCATTTTGCTCCTTTGTAATTCACATCTATGCCTATGCCTATCCACATCTTATAGATGCATATAGAAATATATATATATATATATATAGCATACATGCAACATTGAACTAATATATATTGTTTAATTAGCATATCCAGTGTTTTAAAATATTTTTCAATAACACCCAAAATTATAAGATAATTTTTTGTGCAATTTTACCTTTGAAGTATACAATCATCCTAAACTTAACATACTACTCAGTGCGGCTAAGAAAATGCTCAAGGGTATATGATATAAAGATAAAAATTAGTTTATAATACCGAATACTACTAAAAAAATACTTTAGAATGCTAAAAAAATCAATTTGAAATATCGAGTGATCCTAGAAAAATACTTGAGGTGCATGCTAGGTGTGGGATTACACACATATAATTTATGCAGAAAGGGAAGGGAAAAGGATAGGGGAGGGGAGGGGAGGGTTAAATGATGGACAGGGCCATTGAAGAAGACAATTGTTTAAAGGACGCTAGTTTGATTCCCCATTGACACTACTGTCTCTTGTCCAATGTATACGGCATCTTCCAAGCCTTCTCAACCACCAAATGGGAAAAAAAGAGTCTATGTTATAAAGCCAAATACAGGACCTTTCATACATTTCAAAAGCAGTCCCTTTACTGTTTCAGTATTATTAATTATTAGCTATTATTTAATGGAAACATCAATGTGCTTTCTTTTCGCTGACCCGATTCTTCAAGAATAAAAAGATACCCTTCTTAATCTCTCCGTCTTATCACTACAAACCACATCAATATATGCTGCTAATTCATTAAGTAATCAATTAACTTTCCTCTTGTTAATCGTTATCGTTAGTCAAAATATAAATAATATAACAGAAGCACTTCAGATATTACAGAAGCAGGGCACCTATTTGCCTTGGTTTCTTGGTCCTATATATACCCATGTCATGACAAAGGAATTTTTGTGAGCCATATTTCCCTTCTCAGTCTCTCTCATAAGTCATAACACACACACACACATAACCCCACAACTACACACACAGACAAATAGATATTAGATATATTATTACACGCGCGTGCGCACATATATATAAAGCCCGTGTCTTTTTGGTCCCTAGATTTACTCTTCCTCATCCCTCCTTTTCCCTTCATCTTGTTCAGATTATGGAAGATCCAGAGGAAGAAGAGCTTCTGAATCTCAGCCTCTCAGTTTCTGCAGGTAGGGAGAGGAAAAAGAAAGGCAAGATGATGATGATCAGTACAACTAGAGACCATCATCACCATCATCATCACCACAACAATAATTCCTTGATGATCTCTTCGTACGAACAAGCTGGCTTCGAAGGCAAGATCTTCAGGTTGCTTCAAACCAGAGATCAAATGGTTCGCCAAGATCACAGCCACCTCATGAGAAATCGAAGAGGTGTTTTAGAAGATGGCAATGGCCTCCCTCTGATTCATCTTCTTCTCAGTACAGCCACTTGTGTTGACGACACCAACATGAACTCTGCCCTAGACAACCTCACTCAGCTCTACCAAACCGTCTCTCTCACCGGCGACTCCGTCCAACGCGTCGTCGCTTACTTCGCCGACGGCCTCGCCGCCCGTCTCCTCACCCACAAATCCCCCTTCTACGACATGCTCGTAGAAGAACCCACAAGTGAAGAAGAGTTCTTAGCCTTCACTGATCTTTATAGAGTCTCGCCTTACTACCAATTCGCCCACTTCACAGCCAACCAAGCCATCCTCGAAGCCTTCGAGAACGAGGAAGACAAGAACAACCGAGCATTACACGTCATCGACTTCGATATTTCCTACGGTTTCCAATGGCCTTCCCTCATACAATCTCTCTCCGAGAAGGCCACTAGCGGCAACAGAATATCCCTCAGAATCACAGGCTTCGGCAAGAACCTCAAAGAGCTTCAAGAAACGGAATCTCGGTTGGTCAGCTTCTCAAAGGGATTCACCAATCTGGTGTTTGAATTCCAAGGCCTGCTTCGAGGCTCGCGGGTGATTAACCTAAGGAAGAAAAAGAATGAAACAGTGGGTGTTAATTTGGTCTCTTATTTGAACACATTGAGTAGTTTCGTGAAGATTTCTGACACATTGGGATTTGTTCATTCCCTTAATCCCTCCATTGTTGTGCTTGTGGAGCAAGAAGGAAGCAGAAGCCCCAGGACGTTCTTGTCGAGATTTACTGATTCGTTGCACTATTTCGCCGCCATGTTCGATTCTCTGGACGATTGCTTGCCCATGGAAAGCACAGAGAGGTTGAGGATAGAGAAGAAGCTTCTGGGGAAGGAGATCAAAGCCATGCTGAATTACTACGACATGGACGGTGTGGATTGTCCCAAGTACGAGAGGATGGAGACATGGAAAGCGAGGATGGAGAGCCAAGGATTCACTGGAACAAAAGTGAGCTCAAAAGCTTTGATTCAGGCGAAGCTACTTCTGAAGATGAGGACTCATTACTCGCCGCTTCAGTTTGAAGATGACGGAGGCGGCGGAGGTTTCAGGGTTTCAGAGAGAGACGAAGGAAGAGCGATATCTTTGGGATGGCAAAATAGGTTTCTTCTTACAGTCTCAGCATGGCAAACAGAAGTGTGATGATGATGGAGAATCGTTGAGAAGATGATCATAACGATGATCGATGATCCGTCGTCGTCAACAATTAATATTATATAAGAATAATAATCCCTAACCTATGTTCATCATTTTGGTAAAACCTACACTCAAAATGATGCGAGTTTTTAATATTCTTAACTTGTTGTTATTATTTTTCCCTTGTGACTATTGCTAGCTATATGATCCTTCTTGTTCTGTTGTAGAGAGTGGTACCTGCTAGCTAGCTCCTTAGCTAGATTATTGTTTAAGTATATATTTAAGGTGTAATTAATAGATGACGCATATATATATATATATATCTTTAGATTAGTCGTCATTTTGCCTCCTCAGTAGGTTTCAACACGAAGAGGAACCCTACTTTGTTTTTGACCGGCAAATGCAGAACCCTAATCATGGATTAATTCGTGTCTGGTGTCTAATAATATTTAGCTATGATTTTTAATAGTGATGATGGAGTTGATGCATAGTATATAAATTATTATTATTATTATTTCATTTCCATTATATTTCCAAGGGATGACAAATAGGGATGCTGCAGCTAAAATTCTCATCAAGAGAATTATATGAAGGAATTAATTTGAACATGATATAAAACTTTAATTAGTGGTTTTAATTTTAGTAATAATCTTAATTTATAATTGAAAAGAGTCAACAATAGCAATTTTAATTAATTAGGTTATTGATATTAATATTTGTGTAAGTGGGTGTATAATATAACAGGAGTGGGGCTTAATACAGAATGTGGAGATTAAAATCACTTGATCCAACTAATATTGTCTTCCATCACTTAATTATATGTTATCTAGTTTACAATCAAGGGAATAAGTCAGCTTCATTTTTGTCACCAGAATAAAATATACTTTATTTTATGGCCAAAAGGAGAATCTTTAATTAAATATGAACAACCCCGAGAC
>JANTPZ010092951.1:0-11975 GCA_025593235.1 Vachellia pachyceras
TTTTTTTTTGTTACAAATTAGCCTATTGGCTATAACATAAAGATACTAGACTAGTGTGGGAATAGCTCCCAAGACTCCTTGGACACCATTGTCCTCATATGTTGAAGGCAAGTATCATAATACATCGATTTTGATAGACCTTCCTTCGCCAGATAGTCAGCCAGCATGTTTTGGCTTCTGGAAATATGTGCTATATTCAGCTCCCAGTTATAGGATAGGAACCTTCGAATCTGCTGGTATAAAATGCTGCATGTTGTTGTGTTCTGTTTTTGCATCAACATGTCTACCAACGACTTTGAATCTGACTCCACTGCTACCTTCCTCAATCCAGTTCCCAGGCCATATTTAGACCTCGCAGCATGGCCATTTGTTCCTCCTCCATCACCGTACAGCGTCCTATGTTCTGAGCAAAGCCTACCACCCATTCGCCCCATTGATTGCGTATTACACCCTCACTACCTGCAACGTTCTTGTTGTGTGAGACTGCTCCATCAACGTTCACCTTGATCCACCCCAGCTCAGGTGGTATCCACTGTAAGTTTCTGGCCACTCCCATATGGTATCCACTGTAAGTTTCTGCCTCGAGTGGTATCTTGGCTCAACAATTTCCATCCGTACCTGACGCGCACGCAGGATATGGATAGTATCCTCCTCATCCCCTACACAGTGTGGGCAAAGAGCTGAAGTTGAAGACCACTTGCTTCTCCAGCTGTTGGTTGGGAGACGATTTTGCACAGCTATCCACATGAATACCCTTGTACGTTCCGCCCCCTTCCAGGCCATTTCCAGATTTCTTTATACATCCTGTCCTGCCTACTGGGAAGTGGGAACCTCTTTAATGTAGTTTTTGTCATATTGTTTAATGCGCTTTTCCGTTTCTTTTCTAATATATTTGGAAATGATTCTTTAACTTTTTATAATTTTATTTTAAATTTTTATTCATACAATTATCTAATAGCAACTCCTTTAATACGATTTTTCTAAATACCATTGGAAAAATATCATATTTTATAGAATATGATACTAATTATAATTGTTTTTAAATTAATATTAAATTAATATGACTAGTTTTTTTAGGACTAATTAGGTTATTAGTCTACAAAAAATTTAATTATTTTGAGGGTGATAAGCATTGTAACATATAGACACCACATACCATATATTTATTTGACCCCAGTGGTTTAATCCCTTGATTACCATGAATAGAAACGTTGTCAATGATCGCTATGAACCATAAATAAGATATTTAATTTCTCTGAGCATCTAATACAAATAATTGAATTTTAAATTTAAGATTACATTATACCCATATACTAATAATTCTAGAAGTGTAACTTCCTACAGATGAAACGTTGAGAATAAACTATAAAGACCGCGCGCAACATGGGATGGGAACATCCTGTCCTTGTTATGAGGCACATTTTAAGGGAATTAATTATTTTTATTACAAGCCATCGAGGGTAATTTAATCATTTTTTTAAACTGTCCTTATTTGAAATTTGATTCCATGCAATTTTCTTTTTTCTCTTGATTTCTCAAAATGTAACTTGCTATATTTTAAATAAGGTTTAATTGTTGCACATGGACTAGAGAAGAACATAAAACTTGTTGCATATGGACTATATTTTAAATCCCAGCACCTATTCCGATGTTGCACATGTCTCGCCTGACTTTTCCTTAACTTGGGCTTCTTGAAGCTTTCCTTTGGCAAGGCTGTTCACTAACATTTCCATGTCAACCTTTGAAAGGTTTTTCTTGTGTATGTTAATATGTTTCTAATTGGCTCTCTCTCTCTCTCTCTCGCCAAGTCTTTCCAATGATCCTTTGCATGATTTTTTCAGGCTCTTGGCTTTTCTTAGGCCTCTCTTTAACACAATTTTTGCAAATATAGAGCTAGGGTCGCTGAAGTTGCCAAGGAGACGGTTATTATTTTCTGTAGATATATATGAAGCTTCGATGGCCATTGAGATGTTGCCGGCGGTGGACTGCACATGGTGGAGTTGTGCCGTTGCTGGGGTGTCGTCGTGGGTTGTGCCACTCCCTATAAGCGGTGACTGGAGTTGTCCTAGCCGGCGGTGCTCATGGTGGACTGCTCGCTAAGCTGTGCTCACAGGGGTTTGTGGATGAAGATGAAAAATGGGAAGGGTAAGTTAGAATTTCATGGGTTATCCCATACAAATCAATTCCAATCATTTTGATTGAATTGACTTTAATGTGAAAACCAATTCCATACCTATTTCTCTGCACCAAACAGACATGGTAATAGAAATCAATTCAACTTTCATATCTATGAACCCCAATTCCATCATACCAAATGTGACCTAAAATGTCGATTAGGTTGTAGGCTAGCTTTAAAGATGTTTTGGGTCTGACTCATTTCCATACAATCTCAAAACACCAATATTAACAACAAATAGAATATAAGTGCATTGAAAGTTTAAATATGTGTTTATTTTTAGTGTCTAAAAGTATTTTGAATAAAATTATCTTCGGTAGAAGGATTCCATATGTTAAGCATTTTGAGCGTTAGAAAAATCTCGGATCCACTTGCATGGATATATAATATATGCACACAAACGCAAATATGATATCGTTATATTGTTGTCCTTTTTTTACAATATTTTTATTTTTATTTTTGCTTTTGCAACTTTGATTTTATGGTTTGTAAGAAGAATTAATTTCTACATTTAAAACGTACATGCATTTAGTGATTGTGCATGTACCACAATGATTTCATACAATGAATTCACACTTTTCTTGGATAAGTTGTGTGTGTGTATTTATATTTCTATTTGCCATGATTCAGATAATCTCTAATTAATTAAGTACGGAAATTATTCACTTTAATCTGAATCAAAGAAAATCACATTGTTAAGGCATCGGTTTATTTAGTTTTGGTGACAAACTGATAGCTAAGCCTTAAAAGCTCATTATTTTAGGTATTGTTTAAATCTAATTTGGATGATTTAGATAAATTATTTCACTTTTTATTTTAAAAAATATTTTGATATGTATAGATTTAAAATAAAGATAATATCTTAATTGTAAAAAAATAAGTTTTTTATTTAAAAATCATTAGTTGAAAATTGTAAATATGAATCATTAAAGTCGTATTGAATAGTGTACATCTCACAGCAGCGATGAACAGTATCATCATCGTTGACTTATTGTGTTGACTTATTGTAATACAATTAAGAATCTTCTCTAATTAATCTTTTATTAAATTTGGTCATTATATTTAATAATTAAATATTAGATTATACCTAAATATTCTATATATCCTTGGTTGCCTAATGTTGCTTGAGTTAATCAATGTTCATTTAGAAATAATTTAAATTGATTAGCAAAGATGATATAATTTAGGTTGGCGCTTTTGTGCAACAGGATATATAATTCATGGTCCTGTGTATGCTTGAATTTTTAGATATCATTACTCATTAGTGTTCAATACATAGATTTTTGTAGGCTAAATTCAATATATTTTTTCAGTTTTTGGAAATACAATACTTTAAATTAAGATATGTTGACGTTGGCAAAAAAATTAAGATATGTTGAAACATGATTGAATACATACATAACATTAATTTATATGATCAGTTAAATATTGGTGAATATAATTTTTTATTCTTTAAGTTTTAATCTACGTGTTTTGATCCCTTAAAAAACAAAATAATCTAAATTTTTATTAAATTATAGGGATTAATATTTTAAATGAAATAAAATTTGAGGGATCAAAACCTATAGTTTGAAATTTAAAAAGTTAAAATAAAAGTAAAGGTAAGTTTGACGAATCAAATATTACATTAATCTATTAAATATTCTTATCATTTAGTGTAAAACACAACATAAATATGATACAATTAACTTAACGCATAACTCTTTCACACACAAAATATTGTGTGCTTGAAGTTCAGAGAAAATTAAAAAAAAAAAAGATATAGTCGACACATGAAGTCCAAAGAAAAATTAAAATGATGCATTTTTATTACATTTAATCTTCTGAATCATTAGACTCATCATCACCAAAACCATAATTCATTAAGTTTTCATATGATTCATGGAGGAATTTTTCAACCCTTTCCCTTTGCCTTTCCCTTTCTTTATATTCATCACCATCATCATCACACTTTTTCTTCTCTTTGCCTAATGATTCATCATGGGCTCCACCAGCACTTGCTTCCTATATATATATATATATATATATATATATAAACAACTTTGTAATATGATATTAATTAAGAAAAACCATAAAAGATTGTTTAAGGCTGATCACTTACCACAACTTGAAGCTTCTTGTCTTTTTCATAGATCATGAAGTTCAAAATTTCCTTCTTTGTTCGAAATGAACTTCCAGATTTCATATGATTATAATACTGCATCATGAAACAAGTATACATACGTAGGTAGGTACATACATACATAAATGAGATCGCACATTTTAGATAATTAAGCATAAATCCTTGAATACAAATGAATTTATATATGTATATCAAGGTGTGGAAATCCAGATCAGACCGGTTGGGTCAAACCGAAAGCCGGTGACTCGACCTCCAATTCAGTCGAGTTTCCCCTTGATCCCAAGTTGGGTCAACCAATGCAATTTGAACTGATCCGGGTCAACTTGGTTGATTGAGTTACTTCTTTTTAAACAATTTTTAAAAAAATGGATGATTTTTTTTAAAATTTTAAATTTAAAAATTAAAAAAATAAAAAAGACCCCTTCCTCACACAGGTCTACTATCATATTTATATCTGCTCATCTTATTTTTAATTATTTTTTTAAAAAACATGAATTTTTTTAAAATTTCAAATTTGAAAGTTAAAAAAATAAAAAACAGAACCATTTGTCACATATATATTTTAATATTTTATTATAATGAATATTTTGAAATTGTAAATGATGTTGAATAATAGATAAACTATAAGTATATGATTAGTTCGGTAATTGTTACTTTGTTAGTAATTTAATTTACTATTTAGTTTTTGAAATTTTCAATTTTGGATAATGTGATTGTATCAATGTGTGATGAGATTTATTTTTTAATTTTTTATTCCTCACCAGCCTGACCCACCGATTTGACTCTGATATAACTCAACGCCTTGTTAAATTCAATCACTGGTTTGAGTTTCTGTACCTGGATGTATACACACTTTTATCTTCAAAATTTTCAATATAAAATTTATATAAGAAAAGGTTTCAAACTCATATTGATACAAGACATGTATTTGGCTATAAATTCCATAAACTCTTCTATTGATTATACATATAAAGGGTTTTTATTAAAAGACTAATACCCAAATGCAAATGATTAAACATACATACATACATATATATATATATGTATGTATTTTTGGGAAATCAACATATTTTTTTATAAATGACGTATTTAACTAATCTTAACTTTTACAAATTAGTTATTGGAGTAGTAAATTTTCTTTTTTTTATAGTAATTAAATCACAATGTTTTTGTTTGCTTATTTAGATGTATGAGTACGTATAATTACAACAAAAACTTTGAACATCATGCATGTATTGAGAAGAAAAAAACTTACAACATCAATATTTCCATTGATGCGTTTCCTTTGTTGAAGAGTCCAATTTTGAAGTCTTTCAGTAAAGGAAAACTGATTATGACACTTCTTGCCATTATTGTTTCCACTTTCATCATCATGTAAAATTGACTGCAAAAACACACACACACACACACACAGTTAATTTATCACATCTTATTACTTCTTTTTTTGTTGACGAACAGATATTATTTAAAAAACTGCATCCAAAGATAAACAAACAAAATGGAAGATCTATATAAAAAAAGTGAGATCCAAAACCAAGTAAAGCACGTACTTTGTCTAAGTCAATGTTATTCTGAATGCATATAGGGGGAACCTCATATGAAAGAGAGAATTCGATCGCCTACAACTAAAAAGATCACGATCTTGCTGATAACATGGAATGAGATATGGTAGCATTGGAATTGGACGTTGTTGCGGAAACAGTATAGGTAGGCATATCTGATCCCTTGAATCCTGATGAATCGGTATCAACATAGAAAGGCATTGTGGGTCTCATAGGTAAGCCTGTATCACTTCGCAGCAAAACAACTACTTCAGACATTGTTGGCCTCACTGCAGGAGATGATTGTGTACAAAGCAAGCCAATCTCTATGATTTTCTTCACTACTTCTGCTTCATACTCATTTGGGTCTAAGGTATTGTCCACCAACCCTAAGTGCATGCCTCTCTCATATAGTTTCCAAGCCTATATCACATCCAAGGGGATAGAAAAAACGGCAAAATTAAACTTAGGCTAGTGTTCTGTTATGAATCAATGAGATTTGCTTTTTTCTTTCCTAGAAAAGATGTTGACTTTCTAGATGGCTATCACGTAAAATTTTCTTACTTGCTGAAGGAGGAATTCGCCATCAGCATGAGCATCGTCCTTTAGTTCACCGTTCTTCTGGCCACTGATGATTTCTAAGACTATAACACCATAGCCATAAGTATCAACTTTCTCCGATAACTGGTTATGAATTGCATATTCAGGTGCTGTGTATCCCCTAACAAATATATAATATTTATGGTATATTTGATTAATTATACGTATTAACATGAATACAAAGTAAGTTTTATGATATGGCAAATCTGAAATGGCTTTGTGCAGCAAAGAATACCATGTCATGTCCAATGCGCGCGCGCACAGAAAAGAACTTTTTCTCAAGAATTCATCATGTTTTAGACAGACAGAGAAGGAAAGATTATATATATAATGAAAAGGTTAAAGCTTTCCGCTAACCTACTCTTAAGTAATAAATGTACTGTCATAATATTTAAAAGAATTTAATAAAAAGTATGACAGGTTACTTACAATGTTCCGGCAAATCTAGTGCTAAGATGAGTTTGATCCCCAGGTAAAAGTCTTGCCAACCCAAAATCAGCAATTTTAGGTTGAAAATCATCATCAAGAAGGATGTTGTTAGTCTTTACATCTCTATGTATAATGCAAATGTGAAATTCCTCATGTAGATAAGTCAAGCCCTTTGCTATGCCTAAGATTATATCATATCTTTGCTTCCAACCGAGAGAACCTTTGTTGTTACCTATTCCCCAAGATTACAACCTTTGGATGATAAGTAAAAAGAAGAGGGAAACAAGTTAAAGTAATTCTAAAAGAGTAAGCAGCATATATGAATAATTATTTATCTTTAGAGGAAACTATGATATGCAACTAAGTCGAAAATATCTCATACATCATTAAAAAGCATGAGATGATGAATCTGATCCTTAAAAAGAGAGAGACACACACACACTTTAAAGGGTGATGTAATATACCAAATAAGAATTTGTCAAGACTGTTGTTTTTCATGTATTCATATACGAGAATTCTCTCGTTGCCTTTACTGCAGCATCCTAGAAGCCGAACAAGATTTCGGTGATGAACATTACTTATTAACCTCACTTCACTCTCAAATTCTTCATCTATCCTGTTGGATTGTCGCATAACAAGTTTCTTGACTGCAACTGTTTTTCCATTTTTCAAAGTTCCCTGTTCAAAACGATTAAGAATTTCAATGATAAAAGTGTTATTAGAAGTCATACATTTATTTGTCATTTTGAAAATCTACAATTCTACAACACATAAAACTTAATAAAAGTTACCTTGTATACAGCACCAAATCCTCCTTCTCCTAATTTATTCTTTTCACTGAAATTCTTGGTGGCAGACTTCAGTTCCTTATAATTGTAAGTAAGAGGACCTTTCAACTTGGATTCTCCCATTATCTCACCTATTAAGGAAAAGACATTTTAAAGCCACTTCAAAGGTTAATAAAACTAGCCAGGGACGTTTATGTATATGCATGCATTCATTAATACATACATGAAAGTTACTAACGTTTTCTTTTTGTACAGAAAAGTGAAAATGGAAGGATCGATAATCAACTTGAAAATATACAATATATATATATATAATATTTGAAGACTCGTCAAATTAGTTACCTCTAGGAACCCTTTCAGACCTTTTAGACCGTCTAACATGCATCCACCAAGCAAATACTGAAAGGATAACCAAAACAAGAGCCAAACCTCCAGCAACGCCACCAATAATGGCCCCTTTTTTGTTACTTGAACCTGCGTATATGTACAAGAGAATAGAGAACCCATTTTGATAACAGCACAGGTGGCATCCTATGTGGACACCACCTTTAATGCTGTAGAGGCCAAGTGGCATCCTATATGGACCCCACGTGGATGACCGCAGATGCCACGTATGATGTGGCTTCCATGTAAGACTTAAACGTAAACTAGGATGCCATATAAGATTACACCTTTAATGATATCAGCACAATTGTAGTCCTACATGGCAGACACCACCCGGATGATTGTAGATGCCACGTATGATGTAGCTTCCACATATAGGATTTGAATGCCATGTACGACACCACCTGTGCTCATATCACACGCTCACCCTGACAATTACCACATCTAAAATAGAGTCATACCAATAGATTAATCATCTCAAGGCTTTGACTTCACTGTACCTTGTTTAGAGAAGGGTGTGACATTAATTGTCTGGTTATCAGGAAAGAAGGAAGTGGTGGAGTATCTCATGAAGCAGCCAGCATCATAAGCCCTACCATCTGAATTGGGAAGACAGGTCTGAATAGTGTTGTAGGCTTGCTTCAAGCAATCCTCACAGTCACTCTGTGAGATAGACTCAATACACTGAGCATAGGCATAAATAGTTTCACCACTGTTACCATTAGGCACTTGAGCTTTTGTGGCTGCAGAGAAACCAGTGATTGTGGGAGTTGCTGTTTGAATATTCATTAGCACTTGTTGGATGATTGAGTTAAATAATGTTGTTGTGGTTACTTCTTCTGCAGTCTGATTTCCACAAGATGCAGAATTGAAAGAACCTGTTGCTTGGCCAAAGAAATTGCTGCTCTCATACCTCAAGCACACCACAAATTAAAGTATTATTATACCCAATATCAGGTCAGTTATGGATTTTTGATTTGCTATCTACCAATGAACCTTTATTTTAAGAGGATAAATTTTATCAATAGATTTTGCCGACATAGTTACAAAGGTTTAATGACAAAATTTATCAGAGGTTTAGGGGTTGTGTAATAAAGCGCTTACTATCTTCAGATGAGAATATCTATGTGTGTTTGGGAAGTCCATTGGGAGAAATGAGTTTACAATTTTCAAGGTATTTTACAGATTTCAACATGGTTTTATGGATTTTGAGATGGTTTTAATGAATTTCAAAATGATTTTTACAGATTTCAAGATGATATTATGTTGGAATGTGTGCATCGTTTGGGAAACGGTGTTCCCAAACAAACACTATAATGTAAAAATTTATTTTACATATCTTGTGGGTAATATTTTTAATGGTTCTTTTAGTGCAGTTTTAAAGATCACTGGGAAAAATATATAAATTGCTTAGTGTTGCATCATGGAAACGTGATCATAATCATTTATGTGAGTGTTTGATTTTACATTGAAAAATCATTAAATGTTTTTTGTAGTTTCTAACTTAAAACCCTTAGCACAAATTTCTCTCTCTTTCCTTTTTTGCCAGCATAGCACAAATTCAACAACTAGAAGCCCCATTCAACTTTTGGTATTTGTGTAAATAACTATAGAATTTTTATTATGCATCAACTTATTTTTTAAGGTTTGAACCCACTCAAATTATTTATAACAATAAGTCAGTTATTATTTACCTGAAAATAACAAAATTGCCCCACAGGTAGAAGGTGCGGAGCCACTGCGTCTCTGCCATAACTCTTAATATTTATATATATATTACACACACATACGCGTGGGTCTCTGTGTATATATATTATTTTTTTCTAAAAAGATACATGTAATTCAAAGACTTGTTTTTTTTTTGTTAATCCTCGGAAAGATATCTCTAAACAACCATTGAAAAACAGGCCAAACTTGTAGTCAGTAGAGTGGCCGTACCTGAGGAAGCAGCCGTCGTAGACAACACGGGCAGCGTTCGTGCCGGCGGAGCAGTTGCGTATTTTAGCGGCAGCGACGGTGAAGCAGGCGGCACAGTCGGCGGCGGAGAGATAGCTTCTACACTGAAAAAGAGCGAAAACAGGGGTGCCTCCGTTGGCTTGCTGGGCGATGGCGAAGTACTTGTTCTGGCCGGCGAGGTCCGAAAAAGCTGCGTTTAGGCTTTGGTTGAAGGAATCAGCATCTGCAGGATCAAATCTATTGTACTGAAAGCAGCCAGGGTTGAGAAGATTGGTCTGGGGATCTGAAACGGCGCCGCTGCAGGATATGAAGGCAGTGAATGAAAGAAGAAGGAGAGCAACAGGTTGAAGCATGAGCAGGGTGTTGTGGAGAGAGAATGAAGAGAGGTAAGAAAGTCAAAGTGAAGGAGATGAGGAAGTATTTAGGAAATTAAAGCTGCAGAGGTGCCTTATTCCCATTTTATCTTAATTATAATTCACTTTTAAAAAATCATAAATTTCATTAACTACTTTAAAATTCAATAATAATAATTTAAAGTTAAAATTGTATATATTCATATAAAAATTTAATAAAACGATTTATAAATATAATAAAAAAATATCTTCTGTCTCTATCCTAAAAATAAAATTGGAAAGAGATTACAATAGGAAGACCTTTTTTATTTATGAGATTATATCATATAGAGGACTCACTCTAATTTTTAAATATAAGAATTCATTTACAATGGCTATTCATTGATTAGGGTAAAGGACCCAAGTTGCGTTACGTCTTCGTCTTCTTGCGGACAGAGTTTATTTTTTTTTCAGGCAAGTGACTATCTGTGGGCTGACCCTCGTGGATTTCAGGAGCATCCGCCTTCCCCAATTTATGGGCTGGGCCCATAATCCAGCCACTCATTTTTCCATTCCAATTTGAGCCCAACTATGGGGTGCGGTTTCAGCATTCTAAATGGTGGACTACTATGTATAAAAAAATGGTGGGCTACCAACAAAGGTTAATCTAATTAACAAGGAACTGACTCACAGTCACAACCACTGACGATGTAAGGACTTTGTTGATAGATGATATATAAGTACATATGTAAGCGTTTTCTGAGTCTCGAGGCATGCCTTGACCCTGTGAGGCTCCTGGATCCAATTCGCATGGACTTTTAAAATGATGGACTAAAGATAATCACCCATTTCATGAACTTGCTTTATTTCTTTTTTTCCCCTCTTATTTGAATCAATCATGTTTAAGCTACTGTCGAACACTAAATGTGTCCAGGCACATCTTTCAACGAAGACTCAATCATTAGTTTATCACTTTCTGAGGGATTGACCCCTTCTACCGGACCTAACTCTTCCTTATTCATATTCATGACCTTGCTTTCTCATTGTAAGATAGATGTATAAGTAGAAGATGCTATGTGATGAGTTAACGTTAAAATATTTTTTAGGATAAGTGTACACATTTAATATTTGATAGTTCTTGAATAAGATTGCATTTATTAAAAGAAAACCTGTATTTACCAAAAAATGTTAATTTTTCTCTAATATTAAAGTAAAAATGTATTTAATTGTTCAAATTTAAACTTAAAGACCATGATGAGCATGATCATTTGCTCACTTTACCCCTTTCTCTCTTAGTTTTAGAGCCGGGAAAATGGGTCCAGCTCGCGGGTTGAGCCCGCCAACCCGCGGGCTGGGGCGGGTTCGGGCTGCCGTTTGGCAGCCCGTTTCTAAAACGGGCCAGACGGGCTGAGACCGTCTGGCCCGCGGGCTAGGGCCGCGGGCCAGCCCACCTTTTTTTATTTTATTTTAAATTTTTTGAAAAATTAAATCTTTTATAATTTTAATAGGAAGATGATGATGTTTCAAACTTTCAATAGCTTCAAATATTATTTTAAACCTTATTATTTCATCTTAAATGTATACTTACTTTGGAGATTATTGATTATGTATTATGTTTTTGTATTTTAAAACATTGTTAATTATATT
>JANTPZ010092952.1:0-14074 GCA_025593235.1 Vachellia pachyceras
TACATTAGATTACATTTCTATACACCATTTAGACACTTTAACTAATAGAATAAATCAGAATTATATGTATTTAATTTAACCATGCGAGCTATAAGAGTACTTCTTAATTCCTTCCGCTTGGATAATCAGAATGAATTGTAATATAGGCTCAACTAATTTGTCTTTTCTTCTTCTTCTTGTTCCATAGCTTTGTATTTAATAAAAGAAGAGAATACAATTAGTAGCTTGGGACAAACATAAGAATACAAGTAATCAACTTTCATTTTGGATCAATCTACCTCTTGAATTAAAGAGACATGTCAATAGCTTTCTCTCTGGATTTGGTTGCCTCACTTATTTTCTTTTTCCAGAAAAATGACAACTCAATATGCCCTGATATATTAAATAAAGAACCCTGAAATTTTTTTCCTGGCTTTTTTGCCCCTGATTGATTTGAGTGGAAATTTGGATAAGAATCTCAATTTGGGGTCCATACATATATATATATACACACATATTTGATGAGATTATTATGCACATAAAGGCGTATCAAGGAAAAAACTATATATATTAATAATTTAATGGACCAACAATCGTCTAATAGATCATGAGAAGCTCAAAAAAAAAAGTTTACCTATATTGTATAAGGAGTTTACCTCAAAAATTAAAGCATTGAAAATACTAAAAAAAAAAAAAAGGAGTTCCAATATGGTCATCTTTTCTCAACAATGCCATATATGCATATGGTTACTTTCAAAACAGCCGTTTTCAAAAATCAAAACAGCACTATTGTATAAAGACAACAAATAGCCGTTCTCGAATATTTCTTTCATCAGACAAGCTCCTTTTTTTTATAAAAGAGTTTTTTTATGATACTCTTGATTCAATTTATAAGAAAGAACATATTGTATATCTAAAGCATTTATTAAAATATTAACCTTAATTAAAAATGAATTTTTATTAATGTGATAAATTATTAAAAGTCACCAACCAATTATTAAATGAGAGTATTTCTGAAAAAAAAAAGGCTCATGAGTATATTTTTAACATGGTTATTAATTTCACTAACTTTAATTATATTTTTGTCCTTAAGAATAGGTTGTTTGTCTCTTATAAAAGTAACTAGAGGAAGAAATTAGAAATTGAAAACTAAATATATTTGCCATCTAGAAGGTTTTTTTATTTATGAGTGAATAAAATTAAAATAATAATATTCCTATGGCATTTCTTGCCCAAAAGAGATGCTGTATGGAAATTGGAATCGAATCCTTTATGGTATTTATTTTGTTGTCTTTAAAAAAAAGGAACCATGCAAATAAAAAAACTTTATTTATAAATGTTGCTTTCACAATGTCCCTTTGAAATGAACAACTCAACCATGGCCTACCTAAAACACTACTTTCTCTACATTCGCTCCCTCTACTCTTGATTGTCCCAACTCAACCCTCCTCACTTTAAATAAATAACTAGTACTTTGCTACCATATGGGCAATTTAATTTTCATAAATCACTCAGATATTCTAGTTTTATTAAATGACCAAAGGTTTCGTAAGTTAGTAGTGATTCCTAAGTGCTTGTTTGGGGAGCCCGTTAGGAGAACGACCGTTGGGAAAAATGGCCTTTGAAAATGAGTTTAAATGTTTAAATGAAGGATATAAAGTTTAAATGTTACTTCTTATAAGTTGTAATTTAGAAAAATATGTAATGGGAATTATTTGATTTGCTATAATCCGTTGTAGCCAGAATTACATTAGATTATATTTCTATACACCATTTAGACACTTTAACTAATAGAATAAATCAGAATTATATGTATTTAATTTAGGGAAATTTACTGTACAGTCCCACATAAGGGACTTATTTATCAAATGGTCCCAAGTTTTAAAATATTGATCAAATGGTCCCAGAGGTGTTGTCAATACAGCGCATGGTGTTGTCAATGCAGCGCATGGTGTTGTCACGTGACAACCCTTGACAAAACCATGAGCTAAATTGACAACACCTCTGGGACCATTTGATAAATATTTTAAAACTTGGGACCATTTGATAAATAAGTCCCTTATGTGGGACTCAACAATAAATTTCCCTTTAATTTAACCATGCGAGCTATAAGAGTACTTCTTAATTCCTTCCGCTTGGATAATCAGAATGAATTGTAATATAGGCTCAACTAATTTGTCTTTTCTTCTTCTTCTTGTTCCATAGCTTTGTATTTAATAAAAGAAGAGAATACAATTAGTAACTTGGGACAAACATAAGAATACAAGTAATCAACTTTCATTTTGGATCAATATACCTCTTGAATTAAAGAGACATTTCAATAGCTTTCTCTCTGGATTTGGTTGCCTCACTTATTTTCTTTTTCCAGAAAAATGACAACTCAATATGCCCTGATATATTAAATAAAGAACCCTGATAATTTTTTTCCTAGCTTTTTTGCCCCTGATTGATTTGAGTGGAAATTTGGATAAGAATCTCACTTTGGTGGTGTCCATATATAATTGATGAGATTATTATGCACATAAAGGCGTATCAAGGGAAAAAAATATATATTAATAATTTAATGGACCAACAGACTTTTATTTGTTGTGAGAATAATCTTCTAATAGATCATGAGAAGCTCAAAAAAAAAATTCCTCAAAAACTAAAGCATTGAGAATACTAAAAAGAAGGGTTAAGATATAATTTTAACAATTAAGTTTTCTGCAAGGAGCGTCTGACATCATAAAGTTTCGAAAGGAGAAAAAATGCACATAATGTTGTCAAAAGGATGCACATTAGGCAATGCTAACAGATTATGCAAACGGCATTACAGACTTTATTGACAAGGCAATGACGTGGCTTTTTTTTACATGATGTTCTGGCTTGACTTTACATGTTGTTCGTGAGGATTTCGTCGATGGAGGGGCCGGAGTATGGCAAAGGAGAGCAATCGAAGGGAGGGAGTTCGGGAATGGCGGCAACGGGGTGGTCGTTTTGCTTCTGAACGTGCAATAAGGAGTTCCATTATGGTCATCTTTTCTCAACAATGCCATATATGCATATGATTACTTTCAAAACAGCCGTTTTCAAAAATCAAAACAGCATTATTGTATAATGTCATGTATGAGGAATCATCTATCAACACAAGGTGGTGAAATATAGAACTTATTCTTCGGTCTTTTCTTCTCTCATTCTCTCCTTTCTCATCACTCTGTACCATTCTAGTATCAAAGCCGTCTTTGGCCCTATGGCGTTGGAAACATGATCCTCCACCCGATTCTCAAGGCTCGAATGCCAATTAGACGAGAATGCTATGGACATTGATGATCTGAATAACTCAATTTCGCATCTATTGAAGCTTATCCCAGGGGTCTTGTTTGAGAATATTGTTGGTAAAAAATATAAATAATAGCTCGGCTAGTACTCCAACTGCTTTCATGGTTTCTGCTATGAATTAAGAACCAGCATTAAGATAACATCTAATACAATTAGCAGTATAAAACTATTATTTAATCTTGATTTTAAAAAAAATAAATAACCAACGATCTAAAAATAAATTATTAAATAATATAAAATATCAAATAATATAAAAAATGACATCCAACGTCAACGTCAAGACAATAATCAAACACTTAAAATAAAAAATAATTAAATATATTAATCATACACATGACAAAAATTGAATTCAAGTATAATATAAAATAAATATTCATAACAAAATTAAAATTCAATAAGTGTGAAAAACCCATTTCAAATATAAATAAACTACATTCTAACTTAAGTGTCAAGCTGAAACTCAAGTGGGAGAAAGCTGATAGATGGAAAGATACAAAATTGTTCAACTCCTTGCGCATCTACAAATTGCAAAAGGGGGTCAAATGAGGGGTGATGCTGTTTATATAGCTTCTAAATTAGTAGTTGTTCTTATAAAAACTGCTACAAATCATGAGCCACCAAACTTTTGTAACTGTTGTTGATAAATTACTACAAAGCTCAGAGGCCTTCATCGATCAACGTGACCTTTTTGTAGCGGTTGTCTCAACCGCTACTAATTTCGTTGCAAATTGTAACCTTTCGAGTCTTATAGCTTGTAGTGATTAGGATTGACCAACTACTATAAACAACCGTTCGAATAAATTCCATTTCAGGCTCCTGGGTCAAAGGGTTGCAGATTTGTAGTATTTATTTTCAAAGCCGCTACAAATTACACAACTTACAATAATTAATTTTAACCGATATAAAGATGTGTTCCTAAAACATGTCTTTTTTCCTTGAGTGATTAAAAGGTCAGTTTGAGAATCGTGTTTGTGCCTGTAGAATGTATTTTGAACTCAAAAATCCATTAATTCGTAGAATCTAGTATTTTATTGCTCATTCTTTTAAAATACATTCTGAGCAAAAAAACTCCTTTTTGTCAGAATAAATGCGCTTTGAATCTAACGTTTATCCAAATATAAATGCATTCTGTCAAAATGAATTTCAGACAAAATACGTTCTGTCAAAATACATTTTTCCAACAGTTTTTCAACTGCGCACTTTGTGATTAACTGCATCTTTAATATACATTAGTCTCTAAAATTGTTAGTTCTAGTTTAAATATTTTGTACGACTTGGCCCACTTGCACGCACGCACGCACGCACACTGAGATGAGATCCATTATTGTCATTTTAGGTTATTGGAGAGCATCAGTAAAAGCGCTTAACCACTACCACAGACTTTTCCAAAGCATGTTTGGTAATATATGATTTCCTATCACCTTTATAAAAAGCTCATTTCTCCTATTCGCCATGTTATTATAATTATGGTCATCATCACGCACTACTGGAACATTTGGGACCATGGACCAAAAAAAAAAGTAGTAGCATACTTAAAAAGGAGAATTATTGGATTTATTTTTAGATACAGGTATCCTTCCGTTGAAGATGATTAAATTCAAGGTGCTTTTGGATATTAAACATGTATACCTCTCTTTTGATAAAATTTGAATATTAATCGTATTTTTTTGGCTTCTTAGCGTGGGTTTATGAGTTTGAGATTTGATTTCCATCCTCTACGCCTTCCAACCCACTTCACCTATCAACCTTTAGATGGAGGTCGAGATTTTGTTTTATATAGTTATTAATGAAATGTTAAATTATTAACATAAATAAATTCAAAAAGATAACTTCTAATAAGGATAATTTAAATTTGAAATAAAAATATTTTAAAAATAATTTTGTAAAATATTAAATCTGAACCATATAAATTTCAATTTGATGGTTGATATGGGAAACGGAGAGAAGTGCAAGATGAGGCCAAATTTTTGCTCATTTACTTCTGATTAATGCTCAAGCTTTATAACATGTTTGGTACAATGGAACTGGAAGGATATAAATAAAATTTTAAATTTATTTATTACGATGGAAGCCACTTTCATGGAAGTGTCAATTCCAACAAATCTGGGAACTACCACTTCCATTGCCCCTTGAGCCATGGAACTGAAATCCTGACCATTTTGCCCCTCCCCCTCCGATTAGCCACCAATGGAATCGGAAGCCTGACCATTTTGCTCCTCCCCCTCCCACCAACCACCAACCACCGTCGTCCTCAGCCTCCATCGCAGACAACTGCCATCGCCGATGACCTCTTCCAATATATTTGAAATATGCAAGAGTCTCGTAAAAGGGAGAACTTGAGAATGAGGGAGATGCCTTGGGTATGTGAAGCATGGAGATAAAAGGGGCTAGTATAAGGGAAGCAACCATTGCTTCTTCAGGGTCGCATTACTGCTCTCACTCATGTCTCGTTCCTCCCCAGCCGACGATCACCCTTTTGCTTCCCAGTGTTCCTTGATCAAGTTAGTAGCCCCTCTAATACATTACACATCCATTACATTTCGTTGTTTTCTCATAAATTCCATACATCAAACATGTTATTATGAATAAGATTACATGAGTACTGAGTATAGGGTTTTTATAATTTGGCAGGAGGGAGCATTAAATACTAGTGTTGCATGAGGAAAATAAATTAAAAAAACAAAAAGACAATGAGACAATATTCTTGGCGAAGAACGAGATGAGAACGCCAACTGTCTGTTTGAGAACGCGGTAGAGAAATACTTTTACACAAGTCGAAGTAAGTATATGAAGGAGATTATCTCATTTTACAGAAAAACACTGTTGAACTTACTTTTGGGGAGTAAATAAGCTTTTTCAAACAAGCACTGTATGTTTGGCAACTCATTTTTCAGGTGAGAGAGCATTCTTGGGGAGGAATACATTTTGGGGCTTAAAGAAATTGTTTGACAACTCATTTAGTAAAAATGCACTCTCACCCCAGAATGAGAAGGAGAAAAAAAAAATCAGTATGCCCCTAATGTATTTCATGTCACGACTTTAATATTATAAGTTGCGACATAAAAAATTAAAATTGCGACTTGGGATATTCTAGGTTGCGACCTAGACGTGAAAATTCTAAATCGTAATTTGATACACTTAAAGTCACGACATGAGACATTCTAATTTTTATCATTTTATTTTTCCATGATTTTAACAAAATATAAAATAAAAATATGTGTTATTTAATGAGATTCATTTTTTCTTTTCATTTTTCATCAAATATCATTTTTACAACGTTTATTCAAAACAAATTTTCATTTTTCAAAATGCAATCTGGATAAAAATCATTTTTCAAAATGTATTCTTACCAAAATTCATTATCCCAATAATTTTTTAAACGGACCGACTATGAATGACTTGGGACATTAAAAGCAATTAATTGAGTACTCAGTGGAATAACATCGTATTGTCATTAATTGAACTTTTTCTTTCTTTCTTTTAAAGAAAAAAGGGTTGCTGTCATAACTTTGAAAAAGGATGATTAAAAAAATTTTATATATATATATATATATACACGTAAAAAAAAGTTGTTAAAGACATTTGGTCCAAAATGAAAGAGTTAATCATTTTGTGGTCCCATTGGCCACCGACAGCGGCACATGTTCAATCATTGTTTACATAAATAAGAATCCACTAATCCACAATTAAGAAAAGTACGTAACAATTTCTTAATTAGGAATTAATTAAAGATGGATTAGAAGGTAAATGGGGTACCAATTCTTTTGGGGAAATTGCATCTATCAACCCACATGCTAATATAATTAAATTAAAAGTGTATTACTGTGTTAGTACTGAATTATAAATGATAACATTAATAGTAAATTTTAAAAAGTTGCTATTATATTTTAATAAATTCATTATTTATTATTAAGTGTTGGAAAATTTATCACTATTACTTCTCTAAAACTTAATTGTAGCATTTCTATGTTCTAGTAACCATACAAAATTGTTTTTATTTAAAATAATTAGCATTTTCCCCCCCAAAATATAAGCTATATTATATATGCATGTATAATAAATCCTTTTAAAATTGGATAATTTTGATCCTTCAGAATAATTATAATTTTTAAAATACTTTAGACCAAATTTTTAGAACAAAATTAGTGGTAAAGATCTATAACTTCTTTTATTAGAAAAAGGCTAGGTTAAAGAAAAAAGTTAGGTTAATGCCTTAAAATTTTAATTAATTTTAAAAAATAAAATTACTATAAGAGGCTGCATAATATATATTTTATAAAAAAATAATATCAAACTTTTATAAATTTACAATTAAAATTGAAGGAAATTTTTACAATTTAATTCTAAATCGATAGTGGAGGAGACATAATCCAAATCTTAACCGAAGTTGAAACACAGAAGCAAGCAACCATTAAAATGTGATTTAGGGAATAGCTTGTAGGCTTATACAAAGCTTTAAACTTTATTTTCAAGGGTGGGTAGAAAATAATTATTTAAATTTTATTATGGGAGTATTTTTTTTTTCGATGGGAGTATATTTTTAATGAGTGTGTATTTATAGGACATGCTTGATATATATTAGGCTTAGCCAAGCATAATATTATTAGGTCAAACCAAATTTTATTGACTTTATGTAAAGTGACTACACCATGTTCTCACAAGCTTTTTATCATATTTTCTCTGCTATTTTATAACAAATGTGTTAGGAGAAGAGAATTGGGCTTGTATGACGGAGTGATTGTCAAAGCTAAACGTACATTTAACAGTGTTTTTTGTAAAACGAGATAATCTCCTTCACATATTTATCTCGACTTACGTAAAAATACTTTTTTACCGCGTTCCCAAACGAGCACATTATCTTTTTATTAAAATCCAAAGATGCTTAAATGTTACGGCAAAGTTGAATTGAATTTAGCGAAAACGACTTGTAATTTAACAAATTAAAATTTTGGTCTTCATTATAAAATGTATTTGCTTTTAATATACATCATAGCTGGAATATAATTGTATCCAATAAAAAGATATTTATTTTGATGTTAAATTAGTTATATTACTATTATAAGTCACCTCCAACTTAATTCACATGAATTAATAGAAACTTTAAACTTTATTAACTATAACTTAAAATTAAACAACTTTTTAAATTTAGGGAGATTTAGTCTCAAGTCCCAAATAAGCAAAATATTTAAGGAATGGTCTCATGGAGAAAAATATTTAATGAGAGATCCCATTGACAACTTGAGGTCACCATGTTGACAACACCTCATGTTATCAATAGGACCTTTCATTAAATATTTTTTTTCATGGGACCATTCCTTAACTATTTTACTTATTTGGGACCTGAGGCTAAGTCTCCCTTAAATTTATTAATATTTAATATGTAATAGAACGACTTTATGAGATCAAAGTCGATGCAACAAGAAATGAAAGTAAAATTGTATATTTATAAAAAATTTAATGATGTAATTTATAAATATAATCAAAAAATTCATTCTCTCAACTTTATAAATAGGATCAAAAGTGTACAATAGTGAGGTGAAAAGAAGATATTGAATTTTTCAAATCTTGAGAGGAAATCCCGTAAAATTTAACAATCTTATTCTTTAAAATAATTTTAATTTAAAGTAGATGAAAGCGAAAAAAATACGTAGTGAAATAAAAAGAGAAGAAAATATTATCTATAAACACGGTTGGTTGAAATGACTTTAGAGACAACAATTTATACTAAACAACGTATTTCATCTACAATTAAAAAAAAGAGGCATAATATACAAATATTTGGGGCATTTAAGTATAATTTAGTTCAAAGTGCAATGGGTATTTAGCAACTGACTTTGCAAAAAAAAAAATCATTCTACCCCTTGAATGCATTATTGGGAGAAAAAGGAAAAAAACTCTTTATCTAGAACGTAGGTCGCGATCTTAATACTATAAGTTGCGACCTGTTACACTTAAAGATGTGAGCTATATATGTTAAGTTGCGATCTGGGACATTCTAACTACTTTTTGCTATTTATTTTTTCCTAATTTTATCAAAATATAAAACAGAAATATATATATGTGTGTTATATGTAATATTTAATTAGATTCAATTGTTTTTACGTTTTATTAAAAGTCACTTTTAAAATATTTATCTAAATAAATTTTCAATTTTTAAAAATAAATTCTGAACAAAATATATTTTGACAAAAAAAAAATCATTCCAACAATAATGTGGTGTGGAGGAAGGTGTTGCATGCATTTTATTGAAGGGGTCTTTGGAAGTGTTATGAAAGACAGCGCATAAGCACGTGGTCCCATCTGTAAAAGTAAAACTGTGCTTGTTTGGGAACACCGTTTCTCAATAGTGCACGTAAGTCGAGATAAAACCATTTTAAAACCTGTAAAAACTATCTCGAAATCCATAAAAACTATTTTGAAATTCACAAAACCATCTAAAAATCCGTAAAATACCTCAAAATCTGTAAATTTCATTCTTCTAACGGAATTCTCAAACACACATGTGTGTGTAGACCACACAAAGAAGCCAAAAAAAAGGGTTGTGCGTGGGGACTGGGGTGTAATGTAGTTGTAGTCAACTTGGCACCATGACTTTGAGATGGTGGTGAAAATAATTCTTTCCAACTGTGCATTGTGATTTAAAAAAAGGAAAAATTAGTCAGAGAGGTTCCAAACAACAGAACTAACCATAAAATGGTCCCAAAGATTCATAAAATTACCATAAGGTCCCAGGAGTAGCTGTTAAATTAAAAAAATGAAATTATTTTTTAATTATTATGTAAGTACTTAATAAGGCTACGACTTTTGACAAATTAAAAAGTTTTTCCTTATAAGTCAACAAAACTATTAAAGTCTATCATCCTATGATTTTTACAGGTCAATAAGTTCTAACAGCTTTATCTCTTTGGTAGCACATATCGTATGCTCTTCCTTTGGTCAGTTCTAACAGTTGCAGCAATTATACTTTATATCCATTTCTCTTATTCTCCTGCAAACTGCATTTTTTTACAGCCGGAGATACTTGATAATTGTTGTCGGCAATAAATTTTTTTATACCATTTTTTCAATTTGTCTGCATCTTTCGAAGTTCTGCCAGGAGCATAAATTGCTAAATATTTATCTGTATGATAGATCCATTGAGAATCTTTTCCACAAAAAGATTTTTCAAGATCCTCAATTATAGTCATAAATCCATTAGCTCTTTTGTCAGGTATCACCTTGATAGTGTCTTCAGTAAATTCTTTGACTTCAGGTGTCGGTAATAAGGGTTGTTTAGTAAGGCCAAATTTTATAAGAGTGTATGTTGGCATGTACTGATCTTTCCAAAATTCAGGAATGGTAGAGTAAAATCTCATAAATATTTGTCTTCGAGATACTACCGATCTATATGCCACAGCTGCCAATTTTATAAGTTTAGGTAAACACATAAGTTCAGCTAAATCTTCTCCAGGATAAATTTGTTGGATAAGTCCATAATGATAAAGGGTTAGGATTTTTTGTGGATTGGCTCCTTTGAGGATTGAGGTTTTATTGAAAAGATTATGAGGACATGTAATAATATACTGGCCTTGCAAAGATTTTTCAATGCAGGTTTTTCTTAAGGCTGCATGATAGTTTGCTTCTTGGGCCTTTATATCTTTGGCTTCTTTGGTTATTTGGACAAAAGGTTTAGAAGGCTTATGTTTTTCTTGGGTTTGAAAAGGTTGAGATGTTTCAGACTGCTTAGAAGATTCTCCAATAAAAGACTGATTTGACTGGACTTGTCCTATTAATTTTATAAGTTCTGTTGTTGGATCATAAATATTGAATTTCTCCTTGTTAGGAGTAGGTTATTCCTGTAATTTCTCCGTTTCTGGAGTTTTTGTACTAAGTTCCACTTTTCAGATAAATTATCTGCTATAATATCCATTGATTGAATACTATTAGTACACAATTTATCTTCAATAAGTTCAAGTTTGTCGGCAATATTTGAACAAAATTTTGTAAGTTCTGCAGAATTATTTTGCTGCCATTGAAAAAGATCTTGAATTTCCTTTTTTAATGGTAGCAATCCTTGTAAAGGCTGCAATTCGAGCTTTATAGTATGTAATTCAACTTTTAAGGCCTGCAATTCAAATTGAATGGGTTGTATCACCTCATTTATCTGAATTTTGATTAATTTCTGCAACTCCTCCATTTCTGCTTAGAAAATCTGCAAGAACATTATCAGTACCTTTTATATGAATAATTGAAATATCAAAATTTGACAAAAAATTTTGCCATCTTATTAACATACGTTGTTGTTGTACTGGTTTTAATTTTTTATTTAACCAGGCTTTCGCTTGAGTATTATCAGTTCTAATTTCTATTGGATATTCCATTATATCGTATTGAAATTTTTTCACAGCGTTATAAATTGCTAAAAATTCCTTAATATTTGAATCATAATTTTGTTGGGCTTTTGTGAATTTACCAGATAAATATTTTGTCAAAACTTCCCTTTTTCCATCAAAAGCGTAAAGTACTGCTCCCCATGCTTCATCAGCTGCATCAGTATAAATAATCCATTTCTCTATTTTCTTTGGAATTTCAAGTTTTGGTAAATTTTTTAATTCTATTTTTAAGTGCTCAAATTTTTCTTGATCTTTTAAAGTCCAAACACCTAAGTTTCCTTTTTTAGTTTTTTCAGTAAGAAAAGAAATTTTTTTACTAAAATGAGGAATATATTCACTCACTTGATTTAATATACCTATAAGTGATCTAATTTCTTTAATTGGTTCAGGCTTCTTTTGAAATTTCATAATTTTGGAAATAATGTGATCTTGTAAATTTATTTGTCCATCTCCTATAATATATCCTAATGCTTTTATTTTGGTTTTCATTAATTCAGTTTTTTTTGGAGAAATAATAATTCCTTTTTCTATAATTAACTCAATAAATTTCTCAACATCCCTTTTATGTTTTTCTATATCATTTTCATAAAAAATAATATCATCAATATATACTATGCATTTTTCTTTTAAATCTGAAGTTAACCTAGAATAAATGTGTTTTTGAAATATTCCTCGACTATTATGAAATCCCATAGGTAAAACATTCCATTCATAAAGACCATAAGGTGTACTAAAAACAGTATATTGTTTACTTTCATCAGTCAATTTAATTTGGAAAAATCTAGGTTTACAATCGAATTTACTAAAATAAGTATATTATTTTATTGTTTGTAGAAGTGTATGTCTATCTTGAATATGACTTTTATATTTAATAGCTGCTTTATTTAAATTTCTATAATCAATAACAAGTCTAGATTTTCCTCTAACTTGTTCTGATTAATTTCTAACTATAAATGCTGCACTACAATAAGGAGAAGTACTAGGTTGAATCAATTTATAGGATATATATTCATCAATGTGTTGTAGAAAATCTTTTTTATCTTCTGGTGTAAATTTAAAAGGTTTCATTTCAATTTTAATATTATTCTTCTTTAAATATTCTTCAGGATATAATTTTATTTCAGCATATGGTTTTGATTTATGCCAATATTATAAAGGATTATCACTATAATTTGCAGTTATTAATCTCATTATTTTTTATTCCCATGTTTCTTTAATTAAATTTATTTGTATATTATTTGGTAAATATTGTATTTTTGTTTCCTTTCCTTGTTTTTTAATGAAAGGAGTTTCCATTCTAGAATAAGGTTGTTTTATTCTAGTTGCAGTAGCTTTATGTTCACAAGGTGTTTTAAATAAGACTATTTTATCGAAAAGACAAAAAGGCAAATATCTGTCTATAAAATCTATTCCTAATATAATATCTGGTTTTAAATCATTAAATTAGTAGGCTTTTCTAAATTTAATTCATATTGTCCAATTTGTATTTTTCTATTTTCTACTTTGTATTTTATTTGTTGTAGTGTACTACTAAATCCTGAAATATTTATATTTTCTTTAATTAATTTCCATTCATTAGCCGGAAATACTGATTGTTTTATTATAGATGTTTCAGCTCCTGTGTCTATCATATCATGATATTTCCTACTCATATAATTTTCATAATTTATTTGTACTAAAATATAAGGTGCTTTTGCATTTCTTAATGTTATAATTTTATTAGTCATCTATTTTATACTCTTGAAATTAAATCTAGGGCTGGTTTCCATTCTCTTATAGTTTCTTCGTATTCTTGTATCAATTTTTCTCTATCTAATATTAATTGTCTTGTTCTTTCATCTAAATAATTCATGTCTAGAGCTTCATAATCATATCCTACATGTAATAGTTTTCTTATTTGTTTGTCTAATTCCTTTCTATGTTGTTTTAATCCTTTAGTTTGTCTTTTTATTTCTTCTATCATTTTTCTCATTCTTAGAACATATCTTGCTATCCTATTCATGAAATATAATCAAATATCTTTTTCTTCTTTAATTCTAAGTTTTGGCACAGATTTTATTCTTATTTTATATTCTTTTAACTTCATTTTTTGGATTTGATTTTTATAAGGTAGATCAGCAATATTGTTATTATTATTTATTTGATTCAATTGCTTTATTTGAGAGTTTCTAAATATTTGTTCTATTTTTTCTCTACTTACTACTGAATATTTTTCTTGATTTGACATTTAAAATTTTTCAAGTATTATTTGTTCTTTATTAGCTAAGGTTAGAATAATTTTATCTTCTAATATCTTATAAGGTTTATGTTTATCAAAGAATGCTAAGCCTAAGATATTAGTTGTAGAAGGTTTACAGGGAATACTTTCTATAGATTGATCTAATTTATTAAGTCTGATTATGATT
>JANTPZ010092953.1:0-21333 GCA_025593235.1 Vachellia pachyceras
AACTCAAAGATAAAACAACGTAAAGAGATCAGAGTTAGTTCATTCACTTAATTTAAAACAACGTAAAGCACTCCCAGAGTTGGCTTATGGCTCACAAAGTCTGAGTTCAAATTTTATTGTTAATGTGAGGATATTGTTGGTAGATAATCTATAAGGATTACCGTAAATTACCCTTTGAAATTGAAAGCACGTATCATGAGATCTATTTTTTTTTTGGTAAAAGAGATTTTTAGGAAAGGGGTTGGACTTACCCACAATCCAAGGGTAGAGCACCTAACTCATAATCTACAGGGGCCTGTCCCTGTGGGTACGGGAGCATGACAAGCAAGCCCTTTTTTATCTGGCCACACAGGTAGAATCACCCAGCTTCACTAAGCTACGATGATCCCTCCCCAAGCACCGTGACTGGAGTCACAACAAAGTGACACTCCCCAGGATCGAACCCTCTCCCTTTAGGTGAGAATACTGGCACAATCCTTTCGTCAGTTGAACCCACGGACGATGGGAAGTACATGCTCGATTTTAAGTACATGCTCTGTCACTCTCACTCCCTCTCTCCATTTTCTTTTTGGGTTGAGAGATAATGGACCATTCATTCAGCCCAAATAAAAAGCCTAAAATTCATAAGGAACCTTAGGGCTCGTTTGGGAAGTTAGTTTGAAACCTAAATTTCACAGATTCCGAGGTAAAATCTAGGTTTTGAAAAGTGATTTAGGTTTGGGAAGTTATAGCTTTTACGGATTCCGAGGTAAAAAAGTGGGTAGGAAAGATGAAAGTAAGAAAGAGAAAGAAAGAAAAAGTAAAAAAGAGAAAAGAGGACAAAGTAGGAAAAAAGAAAACCTAAATTTTAGAATCTGGGCTGTCAAACTAACCCTAATGAACAAAAACAAAACGTGCCAAGCTAGTTTTTTCGCCTAAAAACGTGCCAAGCTAGCTGAGCTCTGCTTCGCCTTCAGTACCGGTACATGAGTCATAACCACGCAAGTTCATTTCCTACTTTTAGCTCTTCAATTCATTACTATGTTCCTGATTTCTTCAGCTGACTAGCACCCCTATGAGAAACCTCAATCTTCATCTTCTCCTTCTCCTGCTTCTCAGTTTGCATCCGAGCTCCGTTCTCTCATGGAAAAAGGATGAGTTTAGAAACTGTAACCAGACCCCATTTTGCAAGCGAGCTCGAGCCCGCAAGCCGGGTCACTGCTCTCTTGCCGCCCGCGACGTTTCCATTTCTGATGGCGACCTCGTCGCCAAGCTTATTTCCAAAGACCCAGAAATTGTTGCAGGTCAAAGTGAAATCAAGCCCTTGATTCTCACCCTATCTGTGTACCAAGATGGGATAATGCGGCTCAAGATTGACGAAGATCACTCTCTGGGGACACCCAAGAAGCGCTTCGAGGTTCCCGATGTGGTTGTGTCTGAATTTTCGAACAAGAAGCTTTGGCTCCAGAGGCTTTCGACAGAGACAATAGGCGCAGACTCTAGTCCTTCTTCAATTGTGTATTTAACGGACGGTCATGAAGCGGTCCTTCGTCACGATCCATTTGAGGTTTACGTGCGTGATGGAGCTGGTAATCGAGTAGTTTCCCTGAATTCTCATGGATTATTTGATTTTGAGCAGCTAAGAGAGAAAAGGGAAGAGGATGATTGGGAAGAGAGATTCCGATCGCATACAGATACTAGGCCGTATGGCCCTCAATCGATTAGTTTTGATGTCTCCTTTTATGGGGCTGATTTTGTGTATGGAATTCCCGAGCATGCTACCAGCTTTGCTTTAAAGCCCACAAAAGGTCCTAATGTCGAGGAATCAGAACCCTATCGATTGTTTAATTTGGATGTTTTTGAGTATCTTCATGATTCGCCGTTTGGACTTTATGGGTCAATACCTTACATGATTTCACATGGGAAGTCTGGGAGAACATCGGGGTTCTTTTGGTTGAATGCAGCTGAAATGCAGATTGATGTTCTTGGAACTGGGTGGGATGCAGAGTCCGGGATTTCGCTTCCTTCGTCCCAAAGCAGGATTGATACCTTTTGGATGAGCGAGGCTGGTATTGTTGATGCATTCTTCTTTATTGGTCCTGAGCCCAAGGATGTGATGCGGCAGTATATAACTGTAACTGGTGCTCCGGCAATGCCACAGCTATTCTCAACAGCATATCATCAATGCAGGTGGAACTATCGGGATGAAGAGGATGTTGGGAATGTTGATTCAAGTTTTGATGACCATGACATTCCTTATGATGTTTTGTGGCTTGACATTGAGCACACAGATGGGAAGAAGTATTTTACCTGGGATAGTGTTCTTTTCCCACATCCTGAAGAGATGCAGAGAAAGTTGGCTGCGAAAGGCAGGCACATGGTTACCATTGTGGATCCTCACATTAAGCGAGATGAGTCGTTTCACTTGCACAAAGAGGCCACGCATAAAGGGTATTATGTAAAGGATGCAAAAGGCAATGACTACGATGGCTGGTGCTGGCCTGGTTCATCATCATACCCTGACACATTAAATCCAGAGATACGATCATGGTGGGCTGATAAGTTCTCTTACCAAAATTATGTTGGCTCAACCCCTTCACTTTATATATGGAATGACATGAATGAACCCTCGGTCTTCAATGGTCCAGAGGTATGTAAATGACTTCAAAGATACAATAGTTTTACGGTTTCAACATTGCATGCTTCTTATTATATGTATATAAGCTGCTTTTGCAATGTTTTCCAATATAATCGCATTGTTATTTGATTCATTCTTAATTAGTATAGAGACTTTTTTTGTGTGCATGTGGTACACTAAAAACATGAAGCAGAGGTGTGTGAGATATAATATCCATTCACATAATAATTATAAATAAAATTGCATCGTGGTCATTAGTTTTGGGTTGGGATTTAGTCAATGCAGGGTTGTTCTGGAATGAATTATGGAATGAAAAATCCTATCTCTTAAGATGTGATGAAGATTAATATCTCTTGTGACTAAGATTTTCACTCATCTTACAGATCTGATGAATGCCAGCATACGACGGTAGTCCTTTTTTCGGTCAATAATACTGTAATTTTAGGTTATCCAAATTCTGGTCAATTCTTGACCATTTACTAGGAAATATCATATGCTATGCTAGTATAAGCTTCATGCTGTTCTTAAATTTCTAATCCCAAACAATAACAGTTGGGTGGTTTCTTCATGTAATGCTGTAAGTTCTTATTTTGATGTCTGTCGTTATAGCCATTGGATGATGTATTTACTGAGCCTTTAATTATCAGCACGTATATTCTTGCTTCTACTGAATTTCTGCTTTAAGGTTATATGGCTATCTAGAAGCAAATAGCAAACAGGCAAACATTTGGGTTATTTGTAATACGCACAAGGGAAGAGGGTTTATCTACTTCCCTAACACGCCTCTTAAGTTTTATGTCCACCTCTAGATAAGAAGACTGAGTAGATGGTTTGCTTCTTGACCTATATCCAGGTGACAATGCCCAGAGATTGTTTACACTATGGAGGTGTGGAACATCGTGAACTGCATAATGTCTACGGTTACTACTTCCACATGGCAACAGCTGACGGGCTAGTGAAACGTGGTGAGGGGAAAGATAGGCCATTTGTTTTGTCGAGGGCATTCTTTGCTGGAACTCAAAGGTATGGTGCAGTCTGGACTGGGGATAACTCAGCTGATTGGGATCACCTTCGGGTTTCTGTTCCAATGGTATTAACCCTTGGACTTACCGGACTGCCTTTCTCAGGTTGGGATTTATAGTCAATGTGCTCTTGCAGGTGCTGGCATTCTTTTTGTTATTATTTTCTATTTTTATTTTTACTACATGCTTATATCTTCTCTTTTCAGGTGCTGATGTTGGGGGCTTTTTTGGGAATCCTGAAACTGAGTTATTGGTTCGCTGGTATCAATTAGGAGCTTTCTATCCTTTCTTCAGGGCCCATGCCCATCATGACACTAAAAGACGAGAACCGTGGCTGTTTGGGTAGGATTTGCATTACTTTAAGATTTCTTCCTTTGTACCAAACCAAAATACCGTTCTAGCTTTTTTTATTACTCTCGTTTTCTTATTTGGTCCACGAAGTTACAAACATTTGGTACTTTTTTTATTTTCCCTTGTCAAACCTCCCTGCCCTATCTTATAAGTTTCTTTTTTCTTTTTTTGATTACATCTTATAATTTCTTGTTAGGCAATTGTTGTCACTTGTCATGATCTCATTCTGCCCCTTTCCGAAATATAGTGAAGATTTTATTAAAGTAATTAAGATTGCTATGTGGGAATAAAAATGATATTGTAAGTCAGCCACATTCTGAAAAAGGTAAACTCCCTAATGTACTATACCAATTTCTGGTATAAAGTTATTGTTTGGTCTCCACTCTTGGAGCTATTTTCTTTCTAAAACATAGGTGCTATATGGCTGAAATCCATTATTTGACACCCCTGTGGCCCTGCCGCATCAATAACTGACAGTAGTTGGATTTCATGTCCCAATATTTACATTTTCATCTCTTGATTTTATAGTTTAGCCTCAAGCTCACTGCTCTCTTTGTGAAGATTGTTAACTAATGGTCCCTGTGTTATTGCAGAGAACAGGACACAGAAGTTATAAAGGATTCAATACATGTTCGTTATGCATTGCTCCCATATTTCTACACATTATTCAGAGAGGCTAACTTGACTGGTACTCCTGTCCTAAGACCATTGTGGATGGAATTCCCATCTGATGAAGCTACTTTTAGCAATGATGAAGCTTTTATGGTTGGAAACAGCCTTTTAGTGCAAGGAATTTATACTGAGGTGCTCTATTCATTTACCTAGTACTTTAATTTCTTTAAGTATTTTGTTTGCATATCCTTTTCATTTCATTTATTCTTGTCAGCAGCTCTGAAATTAAGGTTTATAATTCTTTCTTCCTTTCAGCGAGCTAAACATGTATCAGTTTATCTTCCTGGAAAGCAATCATGGTATGATCTAAGAACTGGAAGTGTGTACAAGGGAGGATTGACCCACAAGTTGAAGGCTGCTGAGGAGTGCATCCCTGCTTTCCAGAGGGCTGGAACCATTGTACCAAGGAAAGACCGATTCCGAAGAAGTTCCGCACAGATGATAAATGATCCTTATACCTTGGTATGTGTTCCTGATTTGCTGTAAACCTTCTGAATATGCATGCATGGGTGGGAGTTATATGTCTAACCTTCTCTGAACTCTCAAGTTCTTTCGTCCTACCTTTTTCTGTCCGTTTCAATATAGGAGGTCTTGGACTTTTGGCTTCTTATTTGAACTCTCTGCAGTCATATATATGTTTCGATGGAGTTTGGTGTTGTTAATTCCCAACTACTTTGAACGCTTAGGGCTGTTTCCCAAAAGTTTTTGTATTTCTGTTGCTACCGCTGACCGCAGTAGAATTAAGCTGATGAGGGATGAGGGCAATTGTATGGTTTGTGTATTTTGTTCTAGAATTAAGAGGATGAGGAACATAAAGAATTGGCATAACTATGTACTGCAAGCCAATTCATATTAATTTGTTGTCGAAGTATTGAACTACTCAAGTCGATCTTGGTCTTATTTTTAACTCATTTTTTTCAGCCAAACCTGAGTAGCTGTTTATTAAACCATTCGAACTTGAGTGTCTTGGCTTTTCTTGTCTTATTTATGCTTTTTTGCCAGTACCTCAAGGAGAATGTTGACAATAATGGAAAGTAGACTATTTGTTTCATCATGATCGTTGATGACATTATTATTGTCACTTCACTTTGGCAGGTCATAGCTCTGAACAGTTCTCAAGCAGCTGAAGGTGAACTCTATATCGATGACGGCAGCAGCTTTAGTTTCCTGCAAGGGGCCTATATCCATCGCCGTTTCATTTTCACTGACGGAAAGCTTACATCTATGAATCTTGCACCTGCTTCCCGGGGCAGTGTTCGATATTATTCAAATGCTTTCATTGAGAGGATTATCCTCTTAGGATATGCTTCACGCTCAAAGAATGCACTGATTGAACCATCCAACGAAAAGGTCGAAATTGAGAGTGCTCCTCTTTGGATTCAAAGGTCGCATGGGTCACCTGCTATGACCATCCGGAAGCCTAACGTAGGTGTTGCAGATGATTGGACGATAAAAATTTTGTAAAACAATCAAATTTCTGCCTTGAGGAGGAAATAGCCTTTAAAGCTACTACTGCTAGGTGAGTTGATATGAGGTTCAAGCCAACAGAGTTGAGGCAAGAGAAGCATCTTCAATTCAGATGACATGAATGTGGTTTGAGGAGATTGTTTCAGTCTAGGATTTTGGAAGTTGTAACTCTGCCTACGGCTATTTTTATGATAAGGATAATTTTGTATAATCTAGAATGGTATCCTTTTGTTGTGTTAACTGAAGATAATAACTTGTCATGAAATTACCTTGTCAAAAGTACATTCTATTTCTGATTTTTGCACATTGAAATTGGATAAAAATGAGTTAGTATAATGTGATTTATGTTTGAATGAACTTTTATAAAAAAAAAAACCAATTTGATAAAATGAAATTGTTTAGATGATATAATTGAAAATCAGGTATAGAGGTAAAATAATTGAAAAGGACATGGACTTTATTAAATACATGCTTGCTTGCTTACGCACACAAATATTATATTCTACAATTGGATAGCTTTAATATTAGCATTAACTTAGAAAATAAAAAAATTAATACATTTTTGGAAAAAAAATGTAAATACTGAAAAAAAAACTTAATTGGTTATTTTCCCCTTCTTAATTTTATTATTCTTCCATTAAAAGAAGGTACAGACCGACTACAGTATCCTTTGTGTCAGAGCCTAAAAACTGTTCCAAACATGGATCATTTAGCGTTGGTCCGACTAAATTTAGATTTAGTTGAGACTTGGGAATTGTCAAGAGAGAAGTCATGTAAGCATTATGTTTCTAGTCTTGAGCAAAGGCATCAAACCGATCCGATCTAGTTGGATGAGATCTTAGAATATCTAATCATATATAATTCATGCAAAGTCACTTATACAATCAGTGAGTTGTGGTTTAAAACGAGTAGTAATAGTGGTGGAATTGCAGTGGTTGAATCCACTTTTATAAATCAGTTCTCAAGAATATATTTCATGTGTTTTCCACATATTCATCAATTGCTATTAAAACTAAACCCACTGAAAACGATTTGTCATCGTTTACATTTTGGCTATAAATGTCAATTTGAACTAATGATTTGAGCTAAAAAGTTAATAAGCAAGCATAAAACCAGTTTAAGTCGTCTTGAAAATCATTCTTGAATTAACTAAACTATTAATCAAAAACTGATTTTTTTTTGTTGGAAAGAAATTTGACAATCAATGATAAAGATTTATAATACATTTTTAATGTTTCTTGCTTTAAAAAACAACACTGTTGTCTATATTTAATCCCATGAGATTACCAAATCATGAATCATACGTTGGCACGATTCAGTATCTGAGAAGAACTTCACTCATTTCCTTCTCACAGCAAGAGCAGAAAATGCAACAAATAAATGCGCCAAACAGCCAAAATTATTATTATTTATTAGAAAAAGAAGGAAGAGTCCAAGTTGTTAACAAAATATGCAAAACTCTCTAGTGCTTGCTTCTCCTATTTAACTAAGCTTCGATATAAATGGTGTAATGCATGCAGTAATAACTCTTCAGAATTCCAAGTATCAGCTACACACTGCCGCCACTGCCAGTTTCCTAGTTAAACCAGAAGAACAAAAGCTGTTCTTGAAATTCTCTTCATTCAGTTTTAGGACACACTCCTTTTTGTTCAAACATGCCTGCAAAAAAGCAATAAAACATATAAAAATAAAATAAAATCTTCTAAAACAAAAGGAATAAAACAGACATGACTACGTGTTAATGCTTCACAGCATAAATGTTAAAGATATTAGGGAAATCTGTGAAAAATTCCTATTTAAAAATTTTATTAGCGAAAAGGGTTTAAATTCATACACCGGTGCTATATGAGTATAAAAATATAACGGATCTTTCTAATCAATGAAATTTTCAAACAAAAACTTTTTATCGATTTTTCTAAGATATTATAAGTTCACCAACAGATTCAATTAATGCACCCATCCAGTTATCTTATTAGATGACGGTAACATTGTTTTTTTAATGCGGCAGCTTGACATGAGATGTTTGAAGATGTCATGAGATGACTGAAGATAATAGATTAATGTAAAGAACAAATTCCAGATATGCGACTATCTTTGGGGCATGCTAGACGGGCAAAAGGGGTATTTCTGTAATTCACAAGTCCAAGGGAGGGGTAATCCTCTGCCACAAGGGCATGTCCCAGAAACTTTGCTTCTTAAGAAATTAATTTTTGTTGGATCACCACCCTTCTCTTCAAAAATAACAAGAACATTTCCAGATGGCTTGAAACAAGATCTTGGAACATGATACCTAATCCATAGGAAAAAGAAACACAATATTTCATGAAAAGAAGAAATAAATGATAAACACATAATATATTAGTGTTTTATAATGGATGATTTCTACTCTAAACCACTTGTCAGATTAGCGGAAGTTAAAATACCACACAAGTGACCAAATCTATGAGACTATAATAATTTATAACTATCATACAAATTTTTCATGGCTTGTAAGAAAAAAGCAAAGCCTCCAGAAAAACCTCACCACGACGCATGAAATTTAGTCAGTTTTCAATTGTTTCCTCTTCTATCTACTGTTCATGAATAGTACTTTTGCTTTTTTTTTAATCAACTATAGAATCTGTTAAGGATTTGAATGGCTTTGTGGCCTAGATCGACTTGCACACAAGCAAAATTCTTATTGTAGTACTCTTCTTGGCCTAGTTCTACTAGTGTTGTGCAGTTTGAAGAGAGTTTAGTACATATCTAGTTCCACAGCTTTGACTAAACCATCTTAGCTTCAAAGTTTTACCATTTCTGGGTGGGTTCTCGGTTCTCCACAGCCAGTGTCACATTTGTCAGGATTGAGTTTGCTTCTATAGTCGCATTTTTGAACACACTCTTGATGTAAATTTTTCCTAGGCCAATATCTTCCAATTTCTTCTCCATTTAACCAGGCTAGAACTTTTCCCATATGTAACATATCCAATCCAACTGGATCGTTCCCTGGCGGAGCATCAACAATTACCTGCATGACCAAGAACTCTCTTAAAGATTCTCCACCACACAACAGTAGCCAAATGAAAGAATTCTTTATAGTTTCCACAAGTTATGTCAAAAAAAGTCATTACCTTGTACCATGTCAATGGCTGCCCTTTTGGTGGTTCTGTAGTAAAAGTCCAGTTTACATTATTTAAACCATCTCCCTGATATATCTTTAGGTGTTCACCATGCACCCCAATCTGCAGCAAAGCAGGAAATGGAAGACATCAAAGGCTAGTAAAAGTTTCATGGATGGTACTAGATTCACCCACCGTGTTTTTGAAGTCATGGGAGCAGCCAACTGACAAATAGAACCTAAATGAGTGAAATTTAATATACGCAGAAAAAAAAAATACCTTGTAAGTCCAAAGATAAGAAGACAAGTCTAATGTCCCATTGTTCAATCCCTTAATCTTTACTGTTGGAATATGAGTCACCCTTAGTGGATTAAGCCCAAAATCTATTTTGGGGTAAAAACGTAAATGGGCAAGCTATGAATAATGAATTCATAAAACGGGCCACTGTCTGAAAGTAACAAGGAATTAGTAACGAGGTTTCAAGGCATTCAAAAGGGATAATGACATGCCTCTAAACAAGTCATTCAATAAAGCTGAATGTTCTAAACATAGTAACACTCACTGGGAGGCCAATAGTCAAGCTTAATAAAGCAATTTCATTTTTCCCTGCCTTGAGAGATATGGGGTGGTTAAAAATGTATGGTGAATGGGTACCGTTTCCAGTTGCAGAACCTATCAAACAAGTAATTTATTGATAAATAAATATAATGTGACCTAAATGCATGATGATAAGAACTTGTCATAGATCAACGTTACAATAACTTATTGATAAATAAACAAATCCATGAGATAAAAAATTCAGAACAAAAGTGAGGTTAACCTTGGTATTCCTGATTAACAAAAGCATGGAGTGCATGACCTTTGGATTCTATCAGAAGAATTGGTTTACTTCCATTCTTTAAGAACTCTTCATTTTCACCAACAAATACACTGCCATAAAGGAGAAAAAGGTTTAAAACAATATTTAAACTGCAAATCTATATTTTATGCATGCTTCAATTTCTTATGCATTTCATTCCATCAAATGTAAAGGAGCTTATAATAATTTATGGAGTTTGCAAAACTACTAGGGAGCTGCCTGATAGGCTATAGCGGCCTAGACTTAAAGCATGGCAACCCAAGGAGGTACTTTGATATGCGTTGAATTCAAATTATAGAATATATAAGAATCCTGTAACCTATAGCACAGTGAACGCTTCAGCTATGATGTTCATCAACTAATTACTGCTTCATTGTTATAGCAGAAAATGTTATCTCAGTAAACGCTAATCAAAGAAAAGAAATTATATGCAAAATACAAATGATTCTCCTTCTCGTGTCAAGAACAGTAAACTACGCACGCACTTCACTCTTCAGTATTTCTAGATGCTAATGAAGGTGAGAATAAGATACTGAAACAGGAAAAAGGTCCATTTCAATTGATATTATGCTCTTGATGAAACAAACCTTGTTGTATGCCGCAGATAGTCTGTGGTATCTTTAGTGGTATTAATGTGATAAACAAAGCCATGCTTTACCAAGTCTGCTTTCCTCCATATCCCTGCATTCTCTTTAAATATGTCCCACTTTAAGGTCTTTACACTTCCATGCGACTGTTGTAATTTCTGTGGAACCATTTCAACAATGTGCGTATGGGAGTTAACCTGTTGAATATCAAATGCCTAAGTGAAGGGACAAGAACAAAGAACTACATAAAAGATCAATAAAATTTGTAATTATATTGATGTTTATATCAGTAATAAGAGTACATTAGTTATAACAACAGGAAATTAAAAAAAAAGTTAAATCAAGACATTTGGTGCAGGGAGACCTCAGTCAGTCAATTTAACTGTACGAAACATTTTCTATAATAAAACCATTCCTGCATTGGCTCCGCTGCATAATTAAGCATTCAAATACATTATTAAATAAATTAAGTCATATCAGTATGCAATATCAATTTTATATTTATATTTATATCATGTCATGGATGAATTACATTGCTACTTTCATTGGAAAAAATTAACCCTGTTAATCTGTTTTTATGAGGTCATTCAGAATATATAATTAGCATCACACTTGTCTAACAAATAAAATTAAAGTAATAAATAGATGTATTTAGTAAGATTATAAGAAGTGATGTTGTTTACAAACATGCTGTATGTTAATCTGGTTAAGAAGTAAATGATGGATCACCGACTATTAAATTTTAGTATTTAGTCCTTTTTAAAAGATAAGATTTCGAACACAAACACAAAGGTCTGGTCTTCAAACAAAAAAAAAAAGAATTGATTCTTCTCTTTCTAGGCGTAAGTACAGTTTAAGCTCTTTCTAAACTGCAAGATACGCCCAAGTTTTAATTGATGATGATGAATTTTAAAATATAAGAATGGGTTAAAATATAAAAGTAATGGGATTAAAAGTATTCAGAATGTGATTAAAAAGCTCAGCAGTCAGCACATATTGGTTCAGGCTCATTACAGGTCTACCTAACAGTGGTGCAGATTTAAACGCATTACCAACTACTGTTGACTAATAAATGCTTTTTCAAGTTTAGTAGGATTAATTAAGTTGGATATTTTTTTTATTTTATAAAGTATGATTTTTAAGAAATTATTTGCCATAAATGAAATTAACTCTCTCCGTTCAGTCAGGAAATTTAATTCTTTAACCAATATATGTAGAATAATTGACTTTAATGCTATGTGAAAAAAATATTTATCTCCTCTTCCTATAAAAAATATTCAGGCAACAAGCATAAAATTTAATTTTATATAAAAATAGAGATTAAATATAAGGCGGGACAATATTTGGTAAGAATCTACGTTTGATATTGCATTTTTATTTTTATTTTCTTGCGTGAAGCATCAGGTATCATATACCTACCTTACTCTAACTTGTAGGATTTATCGAAGATCCAAACTAATTCGAATCTAATCGGACAGAACCACAAGAACGATTAAACGCAGTATTTTATTTTCAATTATTTGAGTTAGTAGTATGACAATTAACTATCACTTTTTTAACAGGCAGGGCCAGCTCAAAGAGCCCAAACCCCTCACTTTGAAATAGTGGGCCCACAAGAAATTGTTTAAATCTTAGGAATGATTTGCTTGAGATCCGAGTAAAAAAAAAAAAGAGTATGATCTTACCCTTTAAGAAAACCTATTTTTTTATGTATTGGTGTTGGATGCACCAAAAGATATTTTAATGTTCTAAAGGCACCTAAACACCAACAAAATGCTTTACTGTGCTGGATACATCTAAAAAAAATCTTTTGGATGCTAGATGCAATGGTTCATGATATTGAATACTTGAACCCAAAACTCTGTGCAATACACATGTTAAAATAGAAACGCTGATCTACAGTCATAAAACGGAAAGTTTTATGTTTTTAATTCTGGAAACAAATAGTAGTAAAGAAAGCTGGATCATACACTGTTTGAAACAGAAGAATTGTCTCGGAAAAGTGTGAGGCAGAGATCGAAGAATGAATATAATAGTCATGGAAGCAATCGAAGAATCCATCTGCGAATCTGCTTTGGGAACAGTATATTATTATTTGGGATGATGAGTTAATAATAATCAGCTGGCATGTGATGTGGGTATGTTGTGTACAATACAAAAGACCAATTATTCTGTGCATGTCCCTGTGAGTGTGTGTGTGTTTTGGTGTGACTATACATACTTCTTAGCTTGTAATTGATTAAGTGGTAGAAGGAAAAGATAATTTGGGGGAATGTTCATGTGAGGTGTGGACAGAAACAATGTTCAATGAGACACCAAGAGGATTCCCACTAGCTTCCTCCATCACAACCAGAACGTTTCCAGATGCCTTCAGGAAGGAACGAGGCACATGATACCTATATCAATTATCGCAATGTCCATATTTATTTAATTTCAGCATTAAATATATTGCCCCTAGTGTTTCTCCAAGGCAAAGACAATACTCCTATATATTATCTTTAATTTAATACAAGAGTTAGATAAGAGATTTGTTTCAATTTTAAATATACAGCCTCAAATTTCTTAAATTTATAATTTTTACTTCAAAATATTATTATTAATTGCACATATTAGAGTGATTCTTATCAAATGTATATAATCAAAGAGATTATATAATTAACATTAATTTATTATAAATAATAATTTTGATTAATTCTCTTAATACCTAAAAATCAATGAAGTATCTCTTATATTAAAAATTGTGATGATATTAATGAGAGAGAGAGAGAGAGAGGAACAGTGACTCACAGTGCTTGAGAAGGGTTGCCATTGGCATCATGAAACAAGATCCAATAACGACCTATGCTTTCGCCATTTACCCAAGCTTCACCTTTTCCCATGGAGCTAAGGTTCAAGGCAACCGGCTTATCTCCCTCAGGTGCCTCAAATGTAGTCTGCCAATGGGGAGATATATATATATATATATATATATCAACAATAAAAAGATTAAATTACATTATCAGATGTGTAGTCCATGGTACCTTTTCCCATTGACGACCACTATTGTGAACAAATACATTAACTTTAAGCCATATAAATTTTGAGGTCCTTCGTCTAAACAAAATGATGCTTGGTCTTATTTTCTTTATTTTGCATATAACTGAACTGCCTTGTTCGAAAAGGATTATAAAAGTAGGCTTCAATATTTCATGTGAACCTTAAGTCACAATTTGTTGTTATTGTTGCGTGTAGCTTTATGGGGGAAAAGACACTTTCCACTTTTCTTCATGTTATCCTATTTTTTAAGGAGGGGCAATCAGAATTTTCACCATAAGCATAAATATGTTCTACTTGGAAGAAAATTCTCCATTACATGCTGCTGTTCTAAGTGAAAAAAACTTTTAGTTATTCGGATTAAATATTAATTTTTAATATATTCAAAAAATTGTAAGATGAAACTATTCAAGTTTCAGTAGATAAATAATTTTCGTATGAATATTAAATTTTTTATTCCACATTTTATGTATAAAATGAAAAAAAAAACAATAAAAAAGAAAGTAAATCTTTTTTTACACCATACTAAATCCTTTTTATCCATCAAAATAAAAAAAAAAAGGAGAAAAGCAACTCACATTCCCATTCATGTCTACTCCACTATCCCACAATTTCCAGGCCTAAAAAAGGATAAGAGCCCACATGCAATATCCATCTCTGCCTCTTCACTGGTTCACTTCCCCTCCCTGTGTCTCTACTTATTTCATCTCTCAGTCACAGGTAAGTTCAAAAGAACCCCACTACCTAGGAATACTAGGCAGATTTTATTTTAAATTTACTGAAAATATTTTGCTATCTCATTTAATATTCTACCTCAATAAACCCACTTTATTTCATTTTATTGCAGTTAAGAAAAAATGGTGCCGATTTTGACTATAACTTGATGCAAGCATAATATACCTTATACCAAGTGAGCTTTTGGTTATTGACATCTCCAAGTTGACACCACTGTGTTTCATCTCCGCTATTATGTTCTTTGTAAACTTGTAGTTGCTCTCCCACTAATCCAACCTATATCAGAAAAGGGAATTATACTGCACTGTTGGCACAATGTTAAAATAAAGTTGTAAAAAAGAAACATGAAAGAAGAGGAAACCTGGTATCCCCATGTAGAATTGGTAAGATCATAAGACTCTTCTTCGCTGCACTGAATCTGAACGCTGATTAATCCAGCAAATCTCCTTTCAAGAAATGCCCCTGAATCCTTTTCACAGAGAACATTAATCCATCAATCTCAAACATGTTTCTGAGACTTCTAATTTTGTGGATATGAAGGGGAAAAGAAGAACAATTACATCATTTCCTTATAAAAGGCATTACTTACCGGTAATCCAACCATAGCACTGAGTATGGAAATGTTGTTTGGCCCATCGTTTAGTGTCACTGCGAGTTCTAAGGTAAATGACTTTACATCATGATTTCCGTGTGCCCCTCCTAGCAGAGTTAGAATGGACAGACAATAAAAAGCTTCAATACTGAGGAAAAATTAACTTTACAAGTCTGCAAGTGTATGGCGATATATTAAAAAGGCCTCGTAATGCATCATATACAAGAAATTTGAACCACGATTTCTCGTTAACTATTCACACCTACCGACTTAAACAATGTTTGTTTATATTTACCTATGTAAGAGTCATTCACAAAAACGTGGGCAACATGTGCAGCGGATTGAATACTGAGTGTTGGTTCATTGCAAGATAAATTATGTTCGAACCTGTTCATGAAAATGATTGTTATATCATTCATATTATGACATGTTAAGAGATAGCATAATAAATGATCATATTGTGTGTTAGAGGAGAAGCCAGGTACCTACCTAAGTGTATACCAAAGATAATCAGATTTATCTTTGGTTGTATTCATGTGCTCAAGTAGTGAGTTTGCTTTAATCGAAGCGTCGTCAAAGTTTGGAACTCCTTCTTGAAATTGCTCCCACGTATCAGCTGAGCTGAAATTCTTTGCAGGAGTCACAATTCTTCTTTTCCTCCCTGCATTTACCTGTATACAATAATATGGAATACTGGTAAATTTAACCCAAAACAAATACACGAACTATTTCAAATAGAATCTTTTAGAGGTGATGATTAACTAATAACACCCTTTGATCTAAGCAAATTTGTTACTTACATTCGCAGTATTGAAAATCACATTTTCACAATCTGGTAAGATGCTTATGGACTTGGGGAGCAATTCGTACGGTCTATTGCGGAATTGGACGGTAACATTATTCTGTTTATCGTTGTTTATTAGGAATGCTACGCATCCTCCTTTCTCTTCTTCGAAAACATAACCCTGAATTTAAATAGAAAAAACAGCTTGAATATCGTGATGTTTGTTAACATGCTTTGTTTGGGAAAGGAAATGAGAGTTCACCTCCTGTAATTGTCCTAAGGAGAAATTCTTCGGCGCTCCCTGCAGTAAAGTTGCAGAACAAGATTTGATAGCAGCATGCAAATCCTTAAGATGTCCCCATTTGGGTTGCCTTAGCATACCTTAAAAAACAAAGGGAGGATAAAAAGAAAAGAAAGAAAAACTGTTATATTCCGCTGACCAAATAAATTTTTTTTTTTTGGTTACAACTTACCAAATAATTAATGCAAGGTAAGAAGAGAAATCCCAGGTGATAATGCACGAGCCCACTATACGAGCACCAATAAAAAAACTCACTAAATGAGAGAGGGGATCCATTAGCACATTTAGTTTGATGGACCCAACTTGTTCATTACACTACTGACTAATACTTGTGAAATAAATGCGTCTAAGAATTTCTTGGAGAAGATACAATGTTTATTGCTTACCATATTCATCCAGGGGAGCTTGATCATAATAGGCTGTTATAACATAAGCAGAGCCCGTTCTTCCCAAGTTAGTTCCACCGTGATACTATCAGTTCAAAGAAATGAAATTTTTAGACTGAAAGAGGACTTTATTAAAGTGAACGATTGTTCAAAAAGGGATTATAAGTACTACCATATAGTAGTCGACATAGCTTCCATTTCTTGCAATGAAAAGAGTGACATGGAATGCAATGTCTTGTGCAGACCTTATGTAAGGCAATCCACCATACACTTGATAGCTTCAAGAGGGAACAAAAATAAACATGAAAATTATAGTGTCATTGAGAAATAATGTCGTGAGTCATTTCATAACATTATTATTTTTTAGTTTAAATTAGCTGAAGGTGGTGAGCGGACATGAAAGTTTGATGAAACTTACAAAGATGTCCAATTCTCTGTCCACAAGGAGGGCTTGTTGGGTGAGTTTGGCCCTGTAAAAGTTTCTCCACATCTCATTCCGTTGCACGTATTAATCTGCATAAACATTGGATTTTTCTTATTAAATTTTGGCTATAATATGATAAATTATTAAAAATAGTAATTCCTTGGCGTGAAGTCTATTTGGTTAAAAGATTTGGGCTTACAACAGGATCGGGAGCATCTGTTTGTTTGCACATGATCCATGGAACACCAGTTTGGAGGCTCACTGCCATTTCTGCAGCCCATCTAACATATTTTGATGCTCCTGAACCAAACGCCTTTTGGATGTTTTGATATTCATTCTCAATCTGAATGTTTATAATTATTTTCAACAACTGAGCTTATGTGCCATATTCAGAAATAAACATTTAAATGACAATAATTTTGTTGATATTGTTTCGCACCTGTGACAATATGATTGGGCCTCCTTGTGGGGCATATAAACCCTCTGATTTCATCATGCCCACTATTTTTGTCGTGAAATTTTGCATGTAAAACTAAACATTTGAATACACAAATTGAAAAGGAAAAACGAAAGAAAGAAATGCATAAATTTCTTCCCCAAAATTTAAACAAGAAATTCGAGTTAAATTAAATTCACCGGCCTCCTACATCACTAAAAATTAACAGAGATTGTGAAAAAGAATGATCACGCATGCGTACCTTGAATGGCTCATTGTCCGTTCGGAAGACTATGCCTGGGACATCATGTAGCCAAAAGGGGAAACCTCTGCAATTTGCCAATTTCAGGTGAAATTCCATTTACTTGCTAAATTAAGTATAAAGAAATTGTATTGTTTGGTGTGATAATATTAAGTGGATGTTTATCTGCTTTTTTTTTTGTTCTCAATCATTTTACTTTATTTAGGATTTCCACAACGATTTTTGTAACTCTATTTTTTAATTCTATTTTTTAAAAAAATCTTATAATAATTATGTGTCTCATCTTAATATATGATTTATGCTACTGGACAAAATTAAGAGAATGAAAATCATTTTCATAGTTCAAGTGTATTTTCATCATTCAGTTAGATTAAAATTTTGCAATAATATATTAATAGAGGAGTTTCAAAGTTTAATGAAGAACAAAAGTTAATGTAAATCATATTGATAAAATTTAAAATAATTTAAATTATACACTATGCTCTATTCCTTAAAAACATAATCATATTGACGACTCATCTAATACATTAAATATTTATGTGTATATATAGCCAATATAAAAAGTCACTTCTTGAATTTAGATAAATTCAGTGTACGATTATTAAAATAAAATAAATAATGTTAAAATATAATCTCAAAATACGTATGCTCCAATAAATTATTATATATATATATATTCTCAGTTAATTTTTAAAAAAAATTATCACTCTTTAACTTAAAATATTGGAAATGTTTTCATAATCAGAAGAAGGGAGGTGTATTAAGAAATACGCGGTGAATAGAGTAAAAGGCTAGTAAGTAGTAATTGAGCTCTTTCTTGGTTTTTTATTCCTTGGGCTATCGCCCTTATTGAAAATTTTTGGAGAAAAGGAAATGAAAAGTACCCATAGGTCCATTCACTCTCAATGAAGGGTCCGATCCTGAGCGTAACGTAGAGACCTTGTGATTGGACTTCCTTGATGAACTTCACCAAATCATATCTGCCGCTGAAATCATACTGTGCCGTGTATTTTTAGTTGCAGAAACAGTCATGCCATCTTCAAATTAATTTTACAGTCCGAGAGAGAGAGAGAGGGGGGGGGGGAGAGCAGTAACCTGGCCAGGTTGTGGTTCATGGACATTCCAAAACACATAGGTCTGAATCACGTCTATTCCTCCTTCTTTGGCCTTCGTTATCAATGATGGCCACATCTGCATCAGATTCAAGCTTTTACGGTTACGAACTTACTATCGTCCAGTACTCTTTTGCTTTCTTCCTTCTGTATTTGTACTTTTTCATTCTAACTTCTAAGCAATTCATGTGTACGCACTACGCAACCCTTAAGTTCACTCGTGACGAACGTTAATTTGTTCATATCAATATGCTTTGTTTTATTCTCTGCATATAAAGCATTCGCAATCATGGCTGCGAACTGATTAGAGCCAAAACTTTTCAATTGCTTCCTCCACCTTCCTTGTGACGCAACAGTAAATTATACTACTACCACCGTACAGCTGTAAATGATTCATGAGAGTATTGCATTACTCTAGCCAGCCAGTGAACAGCTTCGTGACTTGTGTTTAATTTGAAGTTTGAATTCCCCCAATAATTAATCATTTCCTCAGAGCCTCCAACCCAACTTGGAGCAAATTAAACTTTAGCTTTATAATTACGTTACCTGAACATGCTCTCTCACCACGAATTCATATAAGAGAAGAACACGCATAAATGTAAGTTTTATAGAACTATGCTTTAATGTAGACCCTACCACATTAGAGAGGGAAAATTTTATGAAACGAAAATCAGGACACAACACAAAGATGGAGTGAGCGCTTGGTTCGAGGCGACCTCACCTAACAAGAGAGACTAATGATGAAAATTGGAAACTAAAAAGCCATGAGCTCCTCCGCTTCTCATTCTCAGAAAACCGCAAGACGCGTGCAATTTACTTGAATGAATCTAAAGAAACGAATCCATAGAGAACTTAATCCTCATAACAGAGGAATTACAAGCTCATCGGAAGGGGCGCGTTGATTAGTGCAAGGCACGAAGGAAGAAGGTATTGAATGCATCGGTACCTGAGGAGTGCTGCGAGGATAATGTATGGAGCCTGAGAAGAGAATCTTCCTCTGGCCACCGATTAACAGAGATCTTCCGTCGTAGGTGACGTCGGATGCTTCAGCGGCAACAACCACGACCAAAGCCAACAAACTCCACCGGCGCCACCACTTGGTGTTGTTCTCCATGACTCCGCTGTGTGTGGGGCGCGTCAACCTAAACACCAAATTTGCTTGCCGCAGAATGTAGTTATATAAAGGATAAACAGAAAGTTGAGAGAGATAGACACGTGAAAGACGCAAAAGTTGGTGAATTTACCTGAAACGTTATTTTATTAATTTATTTTGCGATAACGTCGCTTTTTTTTAATTGAATTTTAGGAATAGGGTTGGGCTCACTCACGATCCAAGGGTAGAGCATCTAACTCATAATCTATTATAATATGTCCCTGTGAACACTGGAGCAAGCCAAACAAACCCTTTGGTTTAGAACCACATGTAAGTCAATCCAACTTCACTAAGCTAGTGAGATGCCTCCACAAACGTTACGACTGGAGCGACAACTAAGTGGCACTCCTTAGGATCGAACACTCTCCCTTTAGATTAGAGTAATAGCTCAATCCTTTAACCAGTTAAACACACGGACAATGTGTGTCGCTTTTTTTAATCAACAATGGCGTACTTTTCACTGTGCCTCCTCGAGGTCTCCTCTATATAAATATAAATGGAATTTATAATTAGATCCCAAATAAAAAGAATTAATTATCAAAAGATATTAAAGATTGGTAAAATTACCATAAGGTCTCAGCAGTAACTGATCCGATTGTTATTGATCGCTAGTGAGGTTATTAATGATAATTTGATCAGTTACTGCTGAGACTTGATGATAATTTTACTAATTTTTGAGATATTTTATTCATTAATTCCTTTATTTAGGATTTGATAATAAATTTCCCTTATTTTGAGACATTTTTTTCTATTAATTCATTAATGTTTTAAACAAAATACTGTATATAATGTATGGTGTGAAAGGTCTTATGAGTAGCAGAATTGCATTTAATATACTAAAGAGTTGGTATGATTACTTACTTGGTTAAAATATTCCATTTAATGTTGGATGTGGATTAATTGGGGCGGTGTCTCATTTACAGGCATGGAATGCGTGGCAGAACCATATCCGTGGGATCTGATGATCAATGAGCTGAATTGATTTTAACCGTCAGATGAAGAAGTAAGATGCCCCTCCCAAACAAAGGTCAAGTTGAAAGCTGGCAAGATACCAACGTGCTACCTCTTACAGATACAAAAATGAGCCTAATGGTTACTTACTGTGTGAGATGGCTTTTTTTTTTTTTTTGAGTGAAAGCAAATTTTATTAGCAGAGAGAAAAAATTACAGGGTGCCTACCAGAGGCAACAAGAAAGAAAAGAAACAATACAACCAGAAGACATAACAGCCCAAAAAAGGAGAAAAGGAAGTTAATCCGGGGGAAGAAGAGAGCAGAGCTGCATGGCTTGAAAAGTGTGATCAGCAAAAGCAAGAGCTTGATTAATCAGACGGAATGCTAAAATTTCCTCATTACTAAAAATATGAAGGTTCCTCGCCATCCATAGGCGCCAACAGACAATGCCAAAGATGATACTCCATCTGTCATTATCCTTCGGCCTTAG
>JANTPZ010092954.1:0-13214 GCA_025593235.1 Vachellia pachyceras
ACGACAGGGATTATTTCGAAAGGTTGCTGGAGTGGCATGAACGTACAGGTGACTTAATTATGCAGGAGAGAATTTTACAGAATAAAACGGAGGGAGTATGCATGTCTTGCAAACGCAGAGTGCTGAAGGAGGAGACAGTACACGTTGTTAGATGACGACCATTTTGCATCCTAACTTGATAACGAATTTTTGTCTGGGAAAGTGTAGAAATGCAGAGGAGAGAACAAAGAGGTCAAGGAACGTGAAGATATGGCCACTGGAAATGTGAGAAGGGAAAGGCGAGAAGTGGCTGTCGCCGGAGATTGAAGGGTCCAAATCATGCGATGGAAGGGATTGCTTTGAAGCGATGTTGTTAATTACAGTGACCTTTTAGCTTTCTTATTTGGTGTTGAACTTGAGCCCTATGAAATGACGCTCCATCGGTGGACATTCCTTCCCAGAATGCTTGAATAGGCGACTACAAAACCTGGAACGGTGAGTTGAGACCAAGGAAAAACGAGTCTTGCCATGGATCTGCCTTTGAGCTGAATACAAATAACTAGGGTTTTAGGAATTCGCTATGATTTTTTTTGCCCCTTCTCAATTAGATGCGATCCTACACCATCAAATACTAAATGCGGTCTCTTGTGTAAAAATAAAAAACATATTATCTACTGAAGAAAACTTTAATAAGGGGTCATGAATGATGAACCAGCGGCATGGTTTTTTTAAACGCTAGTAACTTTAGTTGTAAAAGTAAATAAAATATTTTAACGGGCAAAAACATCGTACGGTTTCTACAGCTCCCGTGTGTAAACTTGATTCAATACTACCCTTTTGACTTACCAATGTGCCTTTTTATTTGTTAAAACACATGTATTGAGTATCTCTTTGAACCGCAATTTAAACATTGATTCAAAGAACAAACCTTCCAACTTTTTTTTTTTTTTTGGGTCCAGGCAGTATGCCTTCTAATTTCAAAGCATTGAACATAACTCCTGACGAGCCCAATTATTCTATCTAAATTTATTACAGCCTTACATGCTGACATTTTGCTTTAGGCCGAATATTTTGATGTTAATTTTAGGATCCAAATATTCTAATCTTCAGTCTGAGTCTGACCATCACATAGCCATGGTCTGCCAAAAAAAAAAAGAAATTCACACAGCCATGGTGACTGGGCCACCAAAACTCAAATTGATCCCGAGGCCATTCAAATTCAGTAATTTCAACAGAGGCCTAATTCAATGATATTTAATTTGATCCGATACATCAAAACTAAAAGATGCGGTGAGCGTGGATCGAACACGCGACCTTCAGATCTTCAGTCTGACGCTCTCCCAACTGAGCTATCCCCGCAACTTGACAGAATTGTGTTGCATGTTAAATTATAATCTAAACTTCTCAACATTGATAGCATTGTGGTTACATTAAATTTTTGTTACGTTTCTATCTTGCATGAAATTATGTACGTGTTAATATCTGCTCAGACCCCCTTTCCCAGCTCGATTTTAGGATTTTCTGTTTCTGATCTACCTCGACAAAGTATCGACATGGACAATTTGGTACTGGGCTTCTGCTACGCTAGACTCACCATTTTCTAACCTTGCTGGATTAAACTTAAACACAAAAGAAGCATCCAGTTCGCGGCTCTGCTCATCTCTTGTTTCTGGGAAACAATGACCTCTACCATGGCCACATCGCACCTTCTCAGTCCTCCAAGCTCTTATCTCAAAAAATTCGAACTCCCTTTTCAAGATTACATATCGATTGATTGGTGCTTCCGTAGTTCTGAGTTTCCTCATCTCGCCGTGAGACACAAACGCAATGCCACAACCCCGATTTCCCCCAAAATCAGAGCTCAGAATCTTCCTGGTACAAATGCCAACTTTATCGTTCATTGTTCAAACTCTGTTTACTCTCTTGCTTAATTGGTTGCCCACTCTCCCAGATTATGTTCCCGATTCCAAGTTTTACAAGGTGGAAGCGATTCTCAGGTCTTGAAGCTTTTTCATTCCCTTTACTTTTTTTTTTGGTCTGCATATGGAATGGAAACGGTCACCGATATTTGCTTACTTAAGCTGAGATGAGTTTTGTGAATTTACTAATGATCTTCATTGATCATATGTTGCCGAATTTGTTACGGAGCAGGCCTTGGTGAATCCCTCAGGTTTCTTCGGTATGGGCTTTCCTCTTATTTGATTAGTGTTATGTGCAATTTGTAACGTCGCATCAAGAAAAAAAAATAGAGACATCAGGTGATGGCAGATGATCTCTGTCGTTTGAAGATCAAATTTAATACTCAAATTATGCAGATAGTGACACAATCTCGAGGTCGATCTCTAAGGAGTTTAAGTGTCTTTAAGTAATTAATTAGCAATTTATATCACAGAAATTCAAAAAGAAAATGGTTCTGTCATTTTATCATGGATTGAATTCATTATCTAAACTAATATTTGTTTTTGATTTTCTTATCACTTAAAATGAAATGCAATGAAATTGAAATCAAAAGGTGAATAACAATGCTTCCCAAGAGTTATGCATCTACCCTCATTGCCTCACATTAACATGTACTTATGCTAGTTACATCAAGTTGCAATCGTTAGAACAAATATGAGCAGGATTAATAGGAAAAAGACTCAGCCAGCCACTTCCAAAAGTACTATTGATCAATAATACTCAAGAATCAATCACCACAACCAGACTTTAACGGTCAATCAACCACAAAGACTGAATGAGGCTAATCTTATTCAAGAAGATAATCTTTGAAACTGATATTGATAAATCCAATCACAAAGTTCTAACCATTACTGAAGAAATATGAAATCAGCTTTACATTCTCAAGCATTTTGACTTGCTATCACACGTAAACGGAGATTGTAAAGAAAAGAATAAAGGATTGATGAATTTCCTGTGCAAATGAAGCTCAGACTTATTCATAGCTCTCGGGAGAGCAGAAGATTTCAGCCGGACATAAGGAGCCTCACAGCAGCATCGTCAGCAACCTTGAATCTAGGCATTATCGTGGCTGAATCCGGTAGTGGTGATGTGTTTGACGACTAGGAGTTGAGATGAGGAGAAAATGGAAGTTGACGGTGATGAAATAATGAAGAAGAGGAAAACGGAATCTGATGCGAGAGGATGAAGTGAAAATGGAGAATGGTAGTGATGGATGGTGATAGAGTGAAGGAGGATGAGATAACTGAAGAGAGACGAGTCAAGATAGGATCTGAAAAAATATATGGAGAAAGGTAGTGGCCATGTGTTGATTGGAAATGAAGAGTGATATGGTGGAAATGGGTTCAGGGGACACATGACTGGTGCAGTGATCTGTGACAAAAGAATAGGATGGAGGGAATGGGTGCACGTAGTGGCTGGAGCTAGAGTGTGTTGTTACAGGTGGACTTTTTGTTACATCTCAACCAGAATCAGTTTTGGTTTCCTCCTTCTTGGAGCCACTTTTTGCACTCAGTTTCTCTGTTTTTTTTTTCAGCAAGTCAATACCAGAATATCCTACACATTGACCCAAGTATCATGTAATATCATGCATTAAAATTGCTCCACATTTAGAGGCTTTAAAGAGTGATAAAAAAAATCTTAAATTTAACAATTAATTCATATAATCACTCTTTAACAAAATTAACCTCTAGTTAATATATTTAAGTCCAAATAAGGCTCCCAATGGTCAATATTAGGTACAATTAATTCCTATAAAATAGGGATTTATCAGCAGATATGGTGTGAGGGAAGAGGGAAGAGGAAGAGTGTTGGAGAGAGATGGAGTGAAGAAGAAGAAAAAGAAAAAAATATAAAAACAATAAAAAAAATGTGTGTGTGTTCGTTGGCCAGTGGGAGGTATTTTAAATGCCCCCCACAATCTAAAACGCGCACACACACTTCCCACACACAATCAACTCACTTTCTTTCACACACACACACCCTTCGCCGAGAGAGAAGGGAGAAGTGACGGTGAGAGGAAGCAAGAGAGAGAGAGAGTAAGGGGGAGAGTTCAAGGAGGTAATTCCAGTACAAAGGTTCTACTTACGGGATTATTTAGATTAATTGTGAAAAATTGTTGGTTTTGAGCACGGGGATTTCTGTTGTGATAGTGTTATCTTTGCTTGGCGAGAGGTAACCACTTTCCACTTATCATATATATTGATGACTAGCTTTTGAGTTAATTGAAATTATGCTCCAATGATATGATATATGGATTCTATATTAAAAAAATGTTCAGTAGGACTGGTGATTTCTGGAGAAATATATTTATAAATATGGAAAGAAATTTATGGATGGCTACGGCTGCATCCACGAGAGCTAGACTGTTAGGTGGCTACGGTTGCACCGAAACGGATCATATTTGCTACATGCGATGCTAATGGGTGGCTATGATTGCATCCACGTGATCAAACTGTGAGGTGGCTACGGATGCACCAAAACGGATGATATATGGTTAAGAAAGCACTGGTGGGTGGCTACGATTGCATCCACAGGGGCAACACCGTTAGGTGGCTACGGCTGCACCAAAACAGATGGCATCTGGTTAAGGAAGCATTGGTGGGTGGCTATAGCTGCATCCACAGGAGCAACACCGTTAGGTGGCTACGGCTGCACCAAAACAGCTCTTGTCTGATTATTGAGATATTGGTGGGTGGCTACGCCTGCATCCACGCGAGCACGACCGTTAGGTGGCTACGGCTGCACCGCAACGGGGATAATTTATTAAGTGCCGGTGTGTTACAGAAAAGATTTAAATGATTTAATTATAATATTTTGTGCATCTCTATCTTATTATGTCCCATTTGATACATCTTTAGCACATATCGGTATGTACGATAATTTGGAATTTGGTTACGGAGACCGTTGTCTCACCCTGTTGCTCTTAACATTTTTTCAGGGAATAGTTTGGTGCTGGTACTCGAGGAGAATTGCAGAGGCTTAGATATCTCGGCATATCTCTGTAAAGCCTCTTTTGTTATATATGTGTTGATTGAAATATATTGCCATCTATAGGGTTCATTTTGTGAACTCTGATTTTAAATTTTAGTTGCATGATTTTTTTGAGGATCTATTTCCAGTAAATGGGCTGGTTAAAGGCTTGATGCCTCTATAGTTAATGATATTATATTGTGGATTCACAAATTGTTGATTCAATATTTTGTGTTATCTATTGGGGTAAAAATGTAAACTTTTAAAGTCATGGTTTATTATCCGATTGTTTTATTAAATATTTATCTACCATGGCTAATATTTTAAAAAATTGAGTTATTATTTGAGTTAAGGAAACGGTTATTACACAATTTAGCGTCGCGGTAATTTCTTTAATGGGACAGAGAAATCCTATGAGATGGTGATTGAAATCAATGAAGGTGACATTAACAATGCATTACTGTTTCAACATATGATTCTCATTTCTCCTTCAAAATCCTCATAGAGACGTCACTGAATTGGGACTGTGTTTGTGTGTGTGTGTTTTGGAGGGGGTGTGGTGTGGAGCAGTGGAGGGAATGGCAGTTTTCTCTCTGCCACGTAATCACCCTTCTCAACTGAGGCTTTAGTAAATTCCGAGTCCTCACCATGCTCCATCGATTAAATAAGAGGTGCTTGTTTCGTTAACAATTTCCAAGCTCTTATTGAAAGCTTGTTTGTTCTAAGATGCCCAAATGTAATCGCAGTTTGATTCGTAACTTCCCTTCATCTCTCTTCTTAAGCGCTTAGAATGGTAATAGACAATTAGAATCCCAGCATTTAATGATCGATTCAGGCTCAGGGTACTTTTTCCTCCGGATATATATGCACGGATCATTGCCATGGACAAGTTCACGGCTCCATTGTCATATTTGGAATCGAGATCGTGGCTAAGCATCTTCATAGAGGAAGTCTTCTGAGTACAAAGCTCTTATTGAAAGCTTGTTAGTTCTAAGATGCCCAAATGTAAAAGCAGTTTGATTCCACCGGATTGGGTGTAACTTCCCTTCATCTCTCTTCTTAAGCGCTTAGAATGGTAATAGACAATTAGAACCCCAGCATTTAATGATCGGTTCAGGCTCAGGGTACTTGTTCCTCCGAATATTTATGCACGGATCATTGCCATGGACAAGTTCATGGCTCCATTGTCATATTTGGAATCGAGATCGTGGCTAAGCATCTTCATAGATGAAGTCTTCCGAGTACAACCTACTGATTTTTGTCCCCCCCCCCCGGAACTATCAGCATGCAGTCACACCAGATTCCTCTACTTATTTAAAGGATTAGCTTAGCCAACATATCTGATGTACTGTTCATTTGGGTGGGCTTTTGCTATTTATTAACTGACCAGTGAATGACCTAATGTCATTATTCCTTTATCATCATCATAATTGTTAATTTTTTTCCTCCTTCATGAAGGCTTTATTGAAAATGGGAATCCGTGGGGTCACAGTATCCGATGCCCGGGGCTTTGGATCTCAGGGTGGTTCAAAAGAGAAGGAGGTAAGTTCATTTCAAACTGCAAATATTCAAAACCGAAGATCTGGTTTCTATGTCTTCAATGCCTTTTATGACAACGTTATGTCATTTATTACGGGAGTCATGTTGGATGAGTTGAAGTTCATGTCACTGTGACTTTCCTTTATTGAAAAAAATAAACCAAGCCGTTCATAATATCTGATCAAAATACCCCCATGATATTTTTTTCATAATTATATGTTTTACATGTTGGTCTATGCGTATTCTTGTCCTAAGTATATGATTATATTCTTACTTACATGATTATTTTACGTTATTGATTTCAATGCAAGCTCTGAATTTTCTGAAGACAATTTTGTTGCCAAAGTTAAGATGGAGATAGTAGTGAGCAAGGATCAGGTACGTAGACATTTGATGGTAATTTGAGTCGTACTTTACATTAAATGGATAACGTACTTCTCATGTTTAGCATTGACAATTTTGTAGAGGGGAGAAGAGAGAATCCTCAGCTGTTTTTTGCCTCAGATTCTGTACTATATTTTAAAATTGTTAACATCAAATATAAGGAAGCATAACACTTCCTGTCATGTGACCTGCTTTTTTTTGGTGGGGGTGGAATGAGAGTTGTTTTTGGTGAAGTTTTTTTGCTGGAATCTTCTTCTCTTTCTTAACTGAATCATATAAAATGAGCAAATCCTAGTCATTTGTCTGCAAGTTTCTTTGACACTTCAGAAATGAAATTTGGCTACATATTCTTGGTTGAAGGAAATTTTGGCAACATTTCTTATTAGATGTTATTTTTTGAAGCAGTTATAGACAAGATTGTCAAGACATCAAGAACAGGGGAGATTGGTGATGGCAAAATTTTTTGTAAGGCTTCAACATTCTTTTTCTTGCCACGAAGCATACTGTCTGAACTTGTTTGTGGCTTTATTTATATTTTATGTGTGGATGGATCTTTAGGTGCAGTTGTTTTTGGGATGTTGTTGGGCTCTCTCAAGTTGATCATTCTCATGCATTAGATATCACTCTGTTTTGTCTCCTGGGAGAATTGATTTTCCAAACCTGTGATTATGTGAAGCTTAATTGATTCCCTAACGAGCAATTAATTGCCTCTCTGTCTCCCTGCTAGAGATGAATAATTATTAAAGTTTTTCAATTCAGAGCCAAAAGAAAGAATAGAATTATGCCGATTAAGTGAAATGATTGAACCAGTTAGTCACAAAATGGGAAGTATAACAGTGGGATCAGATACTAGAAAATGCATGTTGCCCCATCCTGCGGACCTTTTGTATTACACAGCACATTAAGTTTAACGTGTGCTTCCTTTTTCACGTATACTTGTCTCACGGTTAGAACTGAGGAAGTAAAATATTTTCAGTTTTGGTCGAGTGGATTATATGTTTCAAATCCTTGTGTGCGTCGAACTTGGATTAACTAGACTGCATGGAAGGTTTGGAGTTTGGTGGGATTTTACAAGAATCGTCAGGATTACAGACGTGAAAATCAAAACTAACTTGATGCGCATTTCTTGTGAATGGGATTAGGTATACTGACTTGCCTAGGTTGGCATAATGGATGTTTTTTAAGAAAGAGAACAATGCTAAGATCTGGAGATTGAAAGAAAATATTTTATTTTGTTGATCTCACCCGACATGGAATCTCAGTTTTAATGAATTAATGATTGATTGTGCAGTGACACATGTTGCAGATGTTATGAGAGTTCGCACAGGTAACCTGTTTATAGAATTATCCACCTGAAGTGGCTGGATATGAATTTTTCATGTGAACGTGGCGAAATTGCAGTGAGGATGACTGGTGGACCAGCTTCTGCTGTATGAGCGTTTGCAACCAGAATGACATCTCGCTGGCCCTCTTTGTAGCATTTCGCTTTTATATGAATGAACTACATATCAATAACCATAACATTTTAAATAGCTCTTGCTTTTACTCCTCAAATAAAATCTAAATAGTGAACATTCTCATTGGCCACCATTGGAAATAAATGAGAAAGATTTTATTATCTGTCACCTGAAAATAAATGAGAACGATATACAAATGATTAAAACACAAAATAATAAGACAGTTTTCTTGCTTTATTATATGAGTGAACTGCATCCTATTGGAGAAAAAGAAGGCAAATAACACAGTACATCTTTGAGCATTAAAAACCATACTTAGGTGCTTAAGAATGCTCAATTTAAGAATCATCACACAGCACACTCATATCATAACTAGCATCATAACAATGAAGAAAAAAAGGTGAAAGTAAATTTGTCCAGAAAGGAAAAAAACGAACCGACCCCAGTTGTCATTCGACCAGAGCTTCGTCCAGCTTGCCCAATCATGCTGCGTTCATCATGCTGCTATAAGACATGTATTGGGCAACTTGATATGATTGGGACGAACATAGTCAAATAAGCACTTCCAGCGCTATCAATTCCATGTAACATATAAAGAAACACATAAAATACTAAAATTAAAAAAAATAATTATGGTTGCCAATATTTTTAAAGACACCTGAAAATTAAACTAATAACACTCAGATTGCCACAGAGAGGGGGGAAGAGTAAAGTATCTGTGACCAGCCAAGAAACAAAGAGTCATCCCCACATTCTCAATAAAACTCTACCACTTGTCAGCATCCCTCACATTGACAATTAGATGCTCAGGAGCGTACAAGTTTACGAGAAATTGATTGACTGAAGTTCCAAACAAAAAAAACAACTCATATTTTTGAAACTCCAATATGGATATTGAAGAACTTAGGCTTGAGCAGATAGATAAAATTAGGAAACGCGATAATAAAGCAAAAACTAATGCCTAAATTTTATTTTGCAGGTTCTGAATTTAAAAATATCAAAAGCTAATCTTCACATGTGATGCAACAAACTCATATACCATATGTATACCTTTTGACTATGCTCTTCTTAAAACAATTAAAAATGCTAATATTACGTGCCTTACTACAGGCTGAGCATAAAGAGAACAACTTTAAGTACATGAAGTAACCTCGTACATATCACGTGCATGCCACAGTAAAGCTGTGGCTCAAGGCCTTAGTGGCAAACTCTCCTCTTGGAAGACTATACACTGCTTGCCAATTTCTTCATCTATAATTTTTATATGATCCACGCCATCTCCAGCGATCATAAGAACAACCTGACTATCAGGACCAGGCTCAGCCTAAAAATTTTAACCTAGTTATAATGATGTCAGAAATCTACATTAGAAGAAATGTTTATCTTGTTATTGATCACTTGAATAGATTTGAAAAAAAAAATTTAACTAATATGTAGAATGTTTTGGAGATAACAAATACGGGGCACATGCAATATGGGACACATGCAATTATACTTCTAACAATCCCATCATACAAATGCATATATAGAGCCGAAATTCAATCAACATCATAGCTCGATCACCAACATATGTAATGTAAAATACTGAATAGGAATTGCAAGAAACCAAATATTCGTAATTCACAAACATTGTGACTTGGAAAGACTTGTTAACGTCATTGGAGTTAGAAACACCTCTTCTTATTGTTAAGAACCATCGAAATTATTTGGCTTTATTCAAGGAAATTTTGGTAACCCATGGTTGTGATGTGTATTATTGGAACTACAAAAAACCTTGAAAATTTTAAATCGTTGTGTTACATAAGCATATTCATTGTGTTGGTGGCTAAAGTTAACCATAACCTCAAAAATACCCTTGTTGTTGGCCCCAAACTTGACTGCTAATTGAAATGTTTTCTTATCACATGATCGATATATAGGATTTTGATAATCAGAGGAATATGTCACAAAATCGAAACGTACGGTGGATCCCGGTTTATCTGATAAACGGGAATGTTTTTTTTTTGGGTGAAATAAATGGAATATTTTTTTAATCAACGCAGCATAGCACCAGTCAAAATTTTGATTCCAACGTTAACTAATAACTATCAGTTGTTGAGAGCACTTAAAATGAATATTTTTATATTTTGAGATAATTTTTTTTCTTAAACGTCTATCCTACATAGCACAAATCATTTAAAATAAAGTAAACAAATAAACACGGACAAATTTGATTAAAAAAAAAAAAGCATATGATCCTTTTTATTTTGACCTGAGCTCAAGCTGAGTCCGTTTATACAATAAGACGTGAATGGTAACTCATTTTATATATTTCTAATTACAGTCTGCCTTTTTCTTTGTATTCAATATAGAATGAATACCATATGTGACCCAAAAAAATATATCAATGAATGGTAAAAAAAGTGATTTATTCATCGAATATCCCCGATGTCAGATTTAAGCCCCCATTCTTGGTAAAGAAACTCAAATTCAAACCGAGCAAGAATTTAGGTAGATATAGAGCTCGTTCAGACGATAAAAAAGTAATTTTACGTAAATCAAAAGAAAATATGAGATTATTCCGTTTACGGAAAAACACCTGCGCTTGGGCTCCCCATGCAGCGTCCGGCGTCTGCGTCGTCATGTAAAATTGACATAACTGCCAATTTGTTGTCCATAGAGAATGAATAGCCGAATAACGGATACAACGAAATATTTCGAGACGGAAGAAACTGAGAGGAGAGATGTCGCAAACAAGATGAAAGAAGGAAGGGAATAAGGAGAGAGCAAATTTTCCGGTGTAAAAAGAAAACATACAGCAAAGGGAGAACACGGGCGGAGATCTCATATGTTACCTGCATGGAACAGAAGTACAAAATACAGAGAGGAAAACAGAGCAGTGAAGGCGGGGAGTGGGGAACTAGAGAGAAAGGGACAAGTCTATGTCAGATGGAGGAGGGGCCGTGCCGTCGTTGAAGGCGACGTCAGTAACGCCGTGATCGGTGGCGAAATCTTGGAGTTCAAACCTGGGTTCCCACCCTCGCTTGATCCGCTTGTTCCCGTTGTCGTCGGCAATGGCTACCCACCCACCGTGGCTCCTGAGACTCTGTCCAAGGTTGTGGATGAGATCAAAGAACCTGGCCACCTTCGATTCATCGTCGGCATCCTCTTCTTCTACAGGCGGATGGCAGCACCTGCTTCTCTTCCTACGGCTTCCTCCTGCGCTAATCCCGTCCATCCAGACCAGCTCGTGTCCTGAAAGCTGCTTCATGGCATCTTAAGAACTACGAAAAGGCGATGATTGAAGGAGACGGCGATGCAGAGCGGCAGCATATTGGGTCACAAACATTCTCTGGGAAATGACCATTGTAGCCCTGTGCTTTTGGCGGGGCAGGCTAAATTTTTTTCCCAATTTTTTTTTAAAATGATGTTTCATGCGGATTTTTAAATCCGCAGGAAAAATACCTGCGGATTTTAAATCCGCAGGTATTTTTTTTGTAATTTTTTTAAAAAATAATGTTACCTGCGGATTTAAAAATCCGCAGGAAATATACATGCGGATTTTTTTCTCAGGAAAAATCCGCAGGTATATTACAATTTTGTAGTAGTGAAAGAATGAAAAGTAAGAAAGATGAAGGAGAATAAAGAAAAAGTAGGAAAGTGGAAAGAGAAATAAAGAAAAAGTATAAAAGAGTAAAGAGGAAAAAGATATGAAAGGGAAAGCCTAGATTTCAAATCGAAATTTTTGTATTTGAATAAAACCTATATTTCCGAAAATGAAGGCAAACAAGCACTAAGTGGATATTTAGGAAAACTTTTTCTAACGGTATACGTAAGTTAAGATAAAAGGCATATCGAAAACTGTAAAAAGTATATCAAAATCAATAAAAAACATTTTGAAATATGTAAAATCATCTTGAAATTTGTAAATTTATTTTTCCCAACGGAATCCCACACACACTAAAATGCTAAAAGGAAGAGATAAGTGCTACTGGTGGTGGCTAGCTTTGTGCTTACATTAAAAATACGTTACACATGAGTTAAGGTAAATTTTTTTTATATACTTATTTTGATTCATGTGAAATTAGTTTTTTTTTTTTGTCAGATACCGCCTTCATGCATGTGAAAGTGAATGGGTTGTTAGGAAAGAAGAGAGCGTGAAGCTTGGATGGTACAGAAGTGTGAAAGAAGTGATGGAGGGCCGACGTCACTCCTGTCCCTCAAACAAGGCACCCGGTAACTTCACATCAAAACAGGCCCATGAGTATATGACCCTTATGGTGTGAGTCGCCAACTCGCCATCGCCCATGCTCTTTTCCTACCTCAGCTGGTCGAATTTTATTCCACTCATTCTTATTTTTACATAAAAACCAGACCGAAATTACTCCACCAGCCTTTTTTTCCCCTCAGGAGTATCTTTAAGACATGATCTCACAATTCAATACCTCTCTAAAAAGAGATTTAAATATAGATCACTCTCTTCAAATTTAATCGTAGTAGTTTTTGTAAAATTATAACTACTGTTTAAAGGCTTAAAAACTGCAGTTGGTTGTGAAAAAAACTTTGACAGTATGAAATAGGAATATGAAATGCATCTTATAAGAACCGGAGGCCGACATGCTGGTTGTTCGTAATATTGACAGTGTGAAATGCATCGTATTCACTCCTTATCTGGGATTAGGAGCTGGCTGGGTCACGTCATATTAGTTGTTTGTAATTCCCAACGAATGCCGACAAACGCGAAAATGAGATGAAACGCGTACACATGGCAGTGAATCGTAACGTGATTACAGCATCCTTAACAGGATATTAGGCAGTGGAGTTCAGTTTAGTGGCCATGCTTATATTATTATTCTGCTCGAAGAGCCCCATGTATAATAACGTCGTACCTATCATCAAGACTAATAATAATGTGCGAGGAGCATGATCGATTATCTGTCAAATCCA
>JANTPZ010092955.1:0-14752 GCA_025593235.1 Vachellia pachyceras
TTGAGGAGATATACTCCATTTTGAAATCACTAGAGTCCCAAAGAAGCCAAATTCCCCCAGCATAACCAGAAGCTTCTACTCTAAGCCAGTTAGAAAACCCAAGCTTACGAATTGTTCTATCAGCACGCAACCCACTAATCCTTGGCTCAAGCAAACAAAGAATATCAATATTATTCTTTCTAACCACATCCTTTATAAGGTTAGGGAAGGTCCTCTTACCTGCCCCCCTACAATTCCAAGAAGCAATAATCATAATAAAGACAAGTCAAAAAGAGGAAAGAGCACTTACTGACTTGCTCTCGTCAGTAAAAAATGTTATATTTGTATGTAAATTATTTTGTTTTGAAATATAATAACATGAAAATGTATCTTTAATAAATAATTTGATTTTAAATTATTTAACAATATTAATGTTAATATAATTTTTATTATCATATTTAATTTGAAACTATACTTGATACATTTTAAGGATACTTTAGTTATTTAACTATTTATTTAAAGATTTTTATTTAAGAATATTTTAGTTATTCAACTATTTGCCCATATTCTTTCCTCTTTATTTTTCTTATCCATCCAAATATATTGAGTGATAATATTTTCTCTCCAGCTTTCTTTTTTCCCTATTTTCTCTCCTCTCAGCTTTTTTTCCCATTCAAGGAGAGCATTAAAGTTCACTTGTGCGCTTAATGAATTGCAGGATGTGTTCAACCTCCTTCCTAATCTCAACGTGTCAGAACTAATCAAGGCCTTTGCAGGTAATACATGCTTGATATTAAACGATCAAACTTAAGTGTAGTTTATAGGCGTTTACTATTTGGTTTTTCATTACAACACAACAGGTGGATGCTATTTTGCAGCTCAACGGCACATTATTGTGTCCATGAATAAAATGCTTCCATTATTGAAGAATCTGATAGGAATGATGCAAGGAGCTTTACTTTTAAGTCTGGTCTAATGTCTTTTTTGGGTTAAAAAAATAGGTGCATCTTTTTGTAGGTTAACATTCCTTTTTTTTCTTGGCCAGAAGATTCCTTTCAAGTTAGAACCTAACAGATAATATTGCTCTAAACCCAATGCATAAAGTCCCTAGCAGAATCTAGCCCATAATAGATTGAAATTCATAGACTTATGCCCTTGAATTGCTAGTTTCTTTTAACCTTAGATCTACCAGTGATGCAGCAGCAGCAACAATAATAATGCATGTTCATTTGTGCCTCTGCAGTGAAAACAAATGACATGATGCTGGTCATATACCTTTCTTCTCTGATCCGAAGCGTCATTGCACTTCACAACTTGATTAATAATAAGGTGAGTTTTCTACTCTTAAGAAAGAAGACTAAATTGGTTGATGTGAACAGTGTTCTGAGTGAGCCATTTGGTTTGCAGATGCTGAACAAGGAGCATGAGAAAGCTGAAGATGCAAAGCCAGTTACAGTCCCTGCTGTCAGCGGAAGCTGATTTTGGGTTTTCTTTCCAAGTGGTCCGAACCAGTTATTATCTTAAATTTGAGGCTTTCCATTCTTGATATTTTTGTATTATATTTATGCCATTAGATGCTACATTTGAACCCAACCTTATCCGAGGAAACTTGTCAAATGTGACGTTTTAACTTTAACCTTATTTTTTTCCAGTTTTATCTATTTCTGATTGTTACTCTGCTATTCGTGATCAAATCTTTTCACATTCCTCTCTAGTCTCTACACTCTAGTTGCTTAAAATAATGTTTTTATTTATAATTTTATTTTATTTGTACATGTGCAAATGTTTTTTTCTTGAATAAAAAAGGCGTTTGAAAGCTAATGCATAAACTATATGAATAAGGGATGTTTTAACCTTTTTTTAGCAAAATGGAAAAATTGAAACGTTATTTTATTACTTAAACAAAGGTTTTAAATTACCGTCGAGTTTTTAATTTTTTTCAAAGAAAATGCCACAAAATTGAACATGACGAAGTTACTTTATAAGAAAGGAGAATTGTTAGAGGGCTCTATAATTAGCAATATTTCTTTCACAGTTCATCAAATGATGAATAAGTCATGCAATTATTATATAAGATTCTAAAAATTTAAACTATGAAAATGGAGTGAGATTTCATTTTCGTTCTTGAACTTGCTAATTTTGGGTACAACTAAAAACTAAATCTCAACACATTTTTTTAATAAAAAAACCAGCTCAATTCAACGGAAGTCAGTTGGATTACAACAAATAGGGAGAATTACCCTCAGGTTCCAAGTAAGAGAATTAAATACTTAGCATTAGATACAAAATAATCCCAAAGATTTACAAAATTAGGGTCCCATGAATAGCTGCTGAGGTTGTAAATTAAGGCTGTTGAGGTTGTTAATGACAAACAACCTGAGCAGCCTTCATTTACAACTTCAGCAGCTATTCCTGAGACCTTATAGTAATTTTGTGAATCTTTAGGATCATTTTGTATTTAATGCTAATGTTTGGGACCATTTTGTAAATTTTTCTCTTACATAGGACCTGAGGGTAATTCTCCTTTACAAATAAACAAAATGAAATTGCAAGGAAAGAAGAACTTGATGTGAGTTAATTTTTTAAAAAAATCCGAAGTGATTATTCTTGAATGAAAGTTAGGGTTAAAAAAATAATTAGTATTATTATTACTAGTCATTAGTAAGTAATGATAAATAGCTTAATACAAGAATATGTATTTGGGAACCATTTAGAGAAAGGAGTATGGATTCTAAGAAGAATTTACAGATTTTCAAGATGGTTTTGTCTTAGTTTACGTGCACCGTTGGGAAAAAGTTCTTTCAAAATATGGGGTTTTTGGGTATATCAAGTAGGGGTGAGCAAAAAAACCCGCCCCACCCGCTACCCGGTCAAAAAAACCTATTAAACCCCGCCCGTTTTGGACCCGTGACGGGCAAGTCCAAATTAGGCGGGTTTGCTATTAAACGGGGTGGGTACGGGTTACCACACGGGGTACCCGTCCCCGCCCAATAGTAGTTTTATATATAAAAAAAAGCCTTTCTACCCTTCGGTCACGTGAGTCATGTGTGTGTCAGTGTTTGACTGCTTGTTCAAAGCATATGGGGCAGCGTCTCACACACACACATCACGATCCAATTACTCCAGTCTCCAGAAGCGTCTCCCACTCTCAGTCTCTGATCTCTCACTCTCTAGTCTCGACTCTCACTCTCTCAGTGCCCTAGCGTTTGCGTCCCCGTCGCCTCCCTCACCACCTAGTTTCCGTCGCACTCTCTCTCTCCATCGCCAAGTCGACTGCAGCTCCAGCCTCCAAGTCCTCGACTCTCCATCGCATCGCATACTTGTGCTCCAGCTTCAAGTCTCTCCGGCAACCGCAAGGAAGCAACGAGCCAACGATGTCTTCGATGGCCGTTGGAGCTTCAGATCTGAAAAAAGGTTAAGATTTATGACCCCTTATGCGACAATGACTCCAGCGAGGTAGCGACCAACGATGGTGATGACCATATCCTTTCGGATCTACATCTTTTCTAACGACTGGAGACTTCAGATCTATATCTTTGTTGTTTGTGTACTCCGGCAAAAGCGATTGTTGTTTTTGTTCTTGTTCTCTCCTTGGAAGTTGGAATAATTGCTGCTTGCTGTTTGGGTGCCGTCGCTACTTGCGACTTGTTTAGTTGTTTTTGTTCTCTTCTTGGATGTTCGTCCGTCTTGTTTTGGGGGTGGCTGTTTGGGTACGGGTAACCCGTTACCTGCAGTAACCCACCCATGTAGACCCGTACCCGTGAGTACGGGTCTAAACGAGTTATAGTACGAGTACGGGGTGCCCCGTACCTACGGAACTCCTCACGGGCGGGGTACAGGTTGCCCCACGGGGCAGCCCCCGCCTGCTCGTTGCACCCTCCTAATATCAAGGTATAAAAACGTTAATAAGAGTTTGTTTGGTTTGAACCTACGTTTGATTTCACTTTTCAAAACCTAAGTTTGATTTCAAAATCTAGATTTTACCCTAAAACCTAGAATTTGAAAAACCTATTTTTTATCAAATTACACCATATCTCCTGATAAATTTTCTCTTTCCTACTTTTTTTTCTTTCTCTTTCACCTTTCCTACATACTTTTTGCCTTAAAATCCGTAAAAGCCAAAACTTCCCAACACACAATCACCCTTTCAAAACTTAGGGTTTATTTGGAAGTTATTTTGAAAATAGCTTTTACTGATTCAGAGACAAAATTTAGGTTTTGGAGAATAGATTTTGGGAAATAGCTTTTACAAATTCTGATGTAAAACCTAGGTTTTGAAAAGTGATTTATGTTTGGGAAGTTATTAGCTTTTACGGATTCCAAGGCAAAAAAGTGGGTAGGAAGGAATGAAAAGTAGGAAATAAGAAAGAGAATAAAGAAAAAATAGGAAAGAGGAAAGAGAAAAAAAGTATGAAAGATGAAAGAATGAAAAAAAAGTAGAAAAGAGAAAGAAGGAAAAAAGTATGAAAGATGAAAGAGTAAAAAGTAGGAAAGAGAAAACCTAAGTTTCAAACCGAGGTTCTGTAACCAAAATAGTTTTTCAGAAAAAATTTTATACTTAGACAAAACCTAGGTTTTGAAACCAAATCTATATTTCAGGAAGTAATGGCAAACAAGCCCTAAGATTATACCTCGGAATCCGTAAAAGTTATTGTTGAAAATCTATTTTCTAAATCTAAATTTTATTTTACAATCCGTTTTATTATTAAAAGAATTAAAAAAAACTCTTAATAAATGTTCAGCTGCCTCTAGTTCTGTCTTTTTTTTTGGCCATATTAATGTTCACGTACAGCGCCGCGTCTGCAGTCTGAAGGGAACTTGGATACAGCGCCGCGTCTGCGTTACAAACGAACTGTACCTCTCAATCCTCTCCTCTTTGACCTTTTACTTTTGTCATGCTAAGCTTGATTGCCCTGAAACCTGAATGCTTGGCGGGTTCTTGGAAAACTAACATTGAGAGTATTCTTTGTGAAAGGAGGTATTTTTAAATACAAAATTTACAAGGCAGGAGCCAGTAAGTAAAAACCATGGGCAAGGCTTCGAGGGATAAGAGGGTATGATTTCTATATCTCTCTGATTATGTTCTCTTATTTTGTTGCTTCTTTATTTTCAGCTGGATTTGTTTCCCCTTCTTTTTACAGGATATCTACTACCGGAAAGCAAAAGAAGAAGGTTGGCGTGCTCGAAGTGCCTTTAAACTTCTTCAAATAGATGAGGAATTCAACATATTTGAAGGTGCGTGCTTTGTCGGTGAAATTCAGAATAACTTGCCACAATAACTTTTTGTTTGCCTGTTTTTCGTTTCTTTAACATTTTGGGGAAACTAATGAATTCATTGGCTTGGTCAGGAGGATTGCCCTCTGTCGTGTATTTGATGCTGAGAATGTGGTTACTGTTGATAGAAATAGAAATTAAGCACTTGCAAATATCTTACCGTGCTTGAGTTCATAACTTTTACCCGAAAGCTTAGGCTTTAGCGTCTTAAAAATAACTGGAAGGTTTAACGAGTTTTGTAGTTCACAATTTAATAACAAGTGCGTGCGTGTGTTTCCGTACAGATGTATCTATGTGCGCAAATTCCCTCTGGCTTACAGTTGCAATTTCATTTGCAGGCGTGAAACGGGTGGTAGATCTATGCGCTGCCCCTGGTAGCTGGAGTCAGGTACTAGTGATTAGAAATATGATAATATTGAGCGTAAGAGAGATGTGGAACAATACACAATTAATGATGGTAGCACTACATTTCTGGTTTCCTTTTTTCCCCTTTATGCTAAAAGAACACTGTTGATAGAGGATGAATGAAGAATACAACCAAAAGAGCCAGATTTACTAGATCAATATGCTAGGTTCTGGGAAAAAGAAATGATTTGCTGAATAATGTTTGATATTATTAAGAATGGTAATCACAATCCACCTTGCCGATGAAGATAACTGGATAAATTGTTGGTGCTGGAACATTGATGGATGAATCTTAGTTATATGGTTTTTATTTTAATAACTGGATAATTCCTGGTTCCTTAATTCAGGTTTTGAGTCGTAAACTGTACCTCCCAGCAAAACTTGCACCTGATACAGAGTAAGTTCACTTTCTCCGAAAGTTCTTTGCTTTCTTTAGGATTTCCTTGACTTCAAGGTTTCAATGTACCGTTTTAGAAATATGTATTAATGCAAGTTAGAATGGGATCAAGAACCTTCTTGTCTGGTTACTTTTGGTTGTATAAATCAGCACCTAAAAGCATTTCACTTTCCCATTGATGAGTTTTTCGCTTGATAGTGTCACCATTATTGACATTGCAAAATGATTAAGAACCATGGTATCCTTATTAAGCATTTATGCATTGGATGTACCGTGCACTTCAGATATGTATTTTCTTATAGAGCAACATATCAAAAACAGAAATACGAGTTTGAGGATAAGCGACACATAAAATTGCTCTATAGGTATCACTATCATATGCCATTGAGCATTTTGGCTTGATGCTAAGCAATTCTATCTCATTAATCAAGTCATGTGTTAGAATCTTGGCACTCCTTCAACCAAAAAAAAAATCACTATCATATAATTAATCTTGAGCATTGATGTATTGTGTATTACATATATTTCTTCATTAGCTATATATATTTTTTCCTTTGCCTAAAAACAAATAATTTAAGATGCAGTCATGAATTGGTTTTTTTTTTTTTACAATATTAGCAATCATTCGATTTAGTTTTGATGAACAATTAGTCATTATAAAAATATGATGCTTTGTAAGTGATCATTAAAAACTCACTGATCAACAAACATTTTGATATGCAGGGATGATGCTTTGTAACTTAGTTTTGATTTTGTGGACTAACATTCATGAACTTTATCTTCAAAATATCTTTTGCTTACATTTGATTACCATTAATGTCATTCTATCAAGAACGTAAATTTCCTGCTACACCATGATATGCAGGGATGATGATCTCCCTCTTATAGTTGCTATTGATCTACAGCCAATGGCTCCAATTGAAGGTGTTATTCAGGTGCAGGGCGATATAACTAATGCCCGTACAGCTGAAGTGGTATGTACAGAAGTATTATCTCAAATCTTCCATTTATGCCTTCAATTTTAGTATAATCAACAATCTGAATCATTGAATTGTATTAAGAAGTTATGTTTTGCTTATCCCTTTTCTTTTTAGATATAATTGATTTTCTTTTGGGGATCGGTGGATAATGCATGATACCGATATTAAGCTTCTGACTTCAGAGGCTATTTGGGTTAGGATCAATTATTGAAGGATTTAAATCATTTACCTGCTATTATATATTTCTTTTTCTTTTTGAATGTAAAACTGGAAACCATTACAATAAATAAAGCATTACAAAATGTTAGGGAGGTAGTATCTCCCCTTCTGCTACCATCTGCAGGAGGGTAGGCGGTGGCTGCTCATAGACCCAAAAGTTCCCTACCAAGGTTTGAGCCATCTTGGCTAACCGGTCTACCAATAAGTTATCATCCCTCAGGATATGATGGAAAGCAATGTTCCAATCTCTAGTTAGGAGCATCCAAGCTTCATTGACAATATCTATGAACGGGTGCCTATTATCACAGCCTCGAGTCACTAGGTTCACAAATTATATACTTGTTGCTCTTGGTCTGTTTGAATGTCATCTACATACTTGCAACTCTCTTCTGCCGTTCTTCTCTTCTTGGATTCGTAGATAAGAAACCCTGATGGTAGAAATGCAGTAAACAATAAGAAGATAGCTATCAGATTGAAAGAAAGTCAATGTAATCGTATGAAAAATGCAATTATGTAAATTGTTGTAGTTCCTTTGTATCGTCATACAAGGTTATATAGATCTGATCTGGTCTTTAAATGATCCTTTTATCTTATATTTTCATCCTCTAGGGATTAGGTCGAATTTAAGTGTATAGAACTTGCTCGATGCTGCTTATGGCCTGCCCCTCTTATTCTCTTCAATTGGCTATTGTACCGAAGTATGCAAAAGTGAAAGTGTCATTTTTCTTGTTCTCTTCAGGTTATTAGACATTTTGATGGGTGCAAAGCTGACCTGGTTGTGTGTGATGGTGCTCCTGATGGTAAAAGGGCGTTCATAATTTAACTTCATAATATCTTTATGTATGATATGTACAGTTATGTAAAAGCTAGGATGTAGAGTTATGTAAAGGCTAGGAAACTAAGATTTTTTCCTTATTTTCGTGCAGTGACTGGTCTTCATGACATGGATGAATTTGTTCAGTCTCAGTTGATACTAGCAGTAAGTCCTTAAACTGTTGTTGTAAACAACTTTTATGTTCTTTTTTTTCCTCTCCCTCTTCTTGGTCTGCTGTCTTATAGTTCATCACAATTTGGATATGAAAAAAATTATTATTTTTTGAATGGTGGATGTATGCTGATGACTCAATGTTTATTCATTCCTGTTTATTCTCTTGCAAGGGAAGTGTGTAATGATGTTATGTCTTTTGTTTTCGATTAATCAACTTTTATTCCTGAGAAGTAAGAAGCACTTCATTTTGGACGGTGCATATGAACTGCATCCTAAATGATGTATTCCTCATCTTGCTAACTGTTTTATAATCATTCTTGGCGATCTGATTAGATTTTGTTGAAGGTTAATGCTTACCAGACTACTTCTTGCAGGGTTTAACAATTGTCACTCATGTACTCAACGAGGGAGGCAAGTTTATTGCAAAGATATTTAGAGGAAAGGACACAAGCCTCCTATACTGTCAGGTTTAATCGAAATTGACTTAATAATATTTTGCATTTATTTCATCCAGTCTAACCTATCCAGATAGCTTTTTGCGACTTCCATATGAAGTTAACAATAGATGTTCTTCTCTGAGACTTACAATAGACAATTATGGTTGCAATTCCTTTAAGTAGAGATTTTGGATGGAGGCCTAAGGAACCATGGTAACCCACTCTTAGGAGGAAGGACTATATCACTTAAGTGCAACAATAATTACTTGTGGCTTTTCAATTTAGGATTCATCATAGCAATGCCATTTAAGAGCCGGCTTCAAAGGTCTAGACACAGTGATGAGACTGAAGAATAAGAACCTTTGGAAACAGTATAAGCAATCCAGTGCCATGAGATTTATGATTATTAAAGTTAGGATGATATTTTTAATAGATGCTGATTTCAGTAAATTCTCCAACATCAGTTCGACCAGAAGTATCATGGAAAATGATAAGCTGGCTAGATGATAAGTGATCAGCATGTTGTACTTTGTTAAAAACGGAAAATCTTGGAGGTACTTTCTTGATAATTAGAAAGGTGCGCTAGTAAAAGTGGATTGAATTTTTTAAATTAATTTCATGACTAATAGAAATCTCTTCTACAGTTAAAAGAACCTACTCATGCAAGTATCCGAAATTGCAGCCATCCTTGTGACACTAGAATCTATACTGCTACCCGTAGCAATTGTTTTTTGAATTGTCCTAAACCCTAGAATCTTCTTCCGTTGCATAATCATATTTTTAATAGTAGTTTTATTATTTATTACTTTTTATGTCTGCCTAGATTTATGATTACATGCGTTATGTTTCTTTAATATATTTGTTTGTGTGTTTGCAGCTGAAGTTATTTTTTCCTGTAGTGACTTTAGCGAAACCAAAAAGTAGTCGAAATTCTAGCATAGGTGAATTCTAGTTTCCCTTCTCTTACTATGTCTAGTTTTTAACTGTGGACATGGGTTTCTTACTGTTTTCCCCCTAGAAGGAATCACTTTGGAGTTGAGAGGCATGCCTTTTATGGATGAAAGTTGTGTATGTGAACTTCTGATTATATAAATGGAGAACCTATTATACATCATCTGCTTCATTGGCGTCCCCATCTTTATACTTCTTTTCTTAATTTAGCATTACTGATGCTAATTTTTGTTCAGATGGTAGGAAGTTATGGTTGTTACTGTATGTGCTAATTCTTAGTTTTTATCTCCAGAGGCATTTGCAGTTTGCGAAAACTATTCCCCTCCTGAAGGATTCAATCCCAAAGATTTGCATCGCCTGCTAGAGAAGGTTGGAAGTCCCTCGGGGGAAGATGATATTGGTATATTCAATCCCTTTAGTTAATATATTGCCTTTTATATAAAGAATTTCTGCTTCTAAAATTCATTCCCACTCTAGTATGCTCAACTCAAGCATCATAATCTGAGAAATTGCTGTTTTCTACAAAGGAAAACCTTATTTGGTCCTTGACAAGAGGGTGGACTTTCAATTTGGTCATTCACATATAATTGCCACCTTTCTATTTCATTTGCATCTAATGTTTATCATGAAATTTAGCAATCGGCTGTTACTGGATGGTAAATTGGCCCAGTAATGGATGGCAAATAACTTCTTGTCAACAACCTTTTAGATTTGATGTTAAAGTTTGGGTGAAACCGATTCATAATGGAAGGAGTTTTTAAGAATTTGAATTTCATCCATGGGGACCAAAGTAAAAGTTAGCCTATCTGACAGGGACCAAAATAGGTTTTCTTCTTCTTTACATAAAGACTAGAGTCTTGAGTTGATCTGATGTGACCCTGAAAACGCATGCGCGTGTGTAGATTGTAGTAGTGGGTGGTTGGAAGGACCAAACAAGGTTTATATTCCATTTTTAGCTTGCGGGGACCTGAGTGGGTATGATTCTGATCGCTCATACCCACTGCCTAAAGTTGCTGAGGGAAAATATCAGAGCTTGGACCCTGTTCAGCCACCTATTGCCCCTCCTTACAAGAGAGCTCTTGAGTTGAAAAGGGCCTCCACTCAGGGAATCCGACAACTTGAAAATCTCTCCTTGGATTCTTCATAACATGCCTTGCACTGCTTAATCATAATGCTGTTTGGAATCTTTATTCTTTTCCTCCTCCTATGATATGATTAGTGGATTGGAAAGTATGGGCGTACGTGTGGGGCATTATTAGGTAGTTCACATCTGATATAAGTGTATGCTTATTCATACTTAGTTTCTGTTTGTATTAAATTTCAGTTCATCTTTGAATTTTTTTGTACTTTCTACTGTCATCATTGTTACCTTACCTGCTGGTGATCATTTTCATCACAACTTTAGAAAAATACAAATGCTACAAATCCTTCAGAGATTATAGAAACTTGTAACTGTTCACTGGTTTTGGTCTAGAATTTTTTTTGCCAAATAATTTCTTTTTTTTTTTAGAATGTTAGACTGAAGTGTCTGTGCTATTAGGTCTAGATATAAGTGAATGAATCTAAGAAAATATAAAAGTAACATGAAATGCATCTTTTTGTATGTAACTGGAAAGATGAAACATTGTGCATTGCTAGAGGTCTCATCTCATAGTAAGCTGCACTAAAAGCATGGAATCTTATAATTAATTGTACGATGGACAATTTATGAATAACGTGCCTTAAAAGGTTTAAGTATCATCTCTTTTTGTAACTATTTTTTACTAAATGCATGAAAGTAAAGAATTATAACATGGGTTGTGCAGAGTTGTCTAGACAGAAGCAAGACAAAAAGGGTTGCATCAGTTATCTTTTTTTTTTGCTTTTAAGTGGGGGCACGGTTACCAGAGCACCCAGAATAGGGCTCTGAAGAAACATGAAGACAAGACAACTTTGTATTTGCATGGAAAGATGTTTGTCTGACTCTGAGTTCCCTCTGCCCTCAGCAATGGCCTATTGCACTACAGTTCCCTTGGTCAAAAGGTTATGTACATGGCAAAGAGGATTGCCATGTCATTGGCATATTCACTGATGTGCTGGTATTTTATTGATTATGATTTTTTATATTTAATAATATAAAGGTCCCAAAAAAGAAAATTAATAGTGCAGTAACAGTTAAAAAGTTTGTAATAGCAAGAGAACTTAGTAATTCTTGAAAACAGTGGGTCTTTTTGAAAGATCGTTGGGATAATGACTTTTGATCAAAATATATTTTGAAAAATGAATTTTGTCTAAAATACATTTTTAAAAATGAAAACTTATTTGGTTAAATATCGTAAAAGTGACTTTTGGTAAAATGTAAAAAAAGATGAATCTTATTAAATAATACATATATTTTTTATTTTATATTTGATAAAATTAGGGAAAACCTAAAATAATAAAAAATGGTTAAAATGTTAAAAATAGCAACTTGAAATTACCTGGAATATCTTCGGTTGCAACTTTAAATTGTTAAGTCACCATCTCCAATGCATTATAGGCATAATGCACTCTTTTCTCCCCCTATAAGGCTTTAACCCTCAAAATGCATTTTTGCTAAATAAGTTGTTAAACACCCCAACTTTCCTCAAAATCCATTCCTCCCCAGGAATGGATTTATGATCTGAAGAATCAATTGGGAAACACACTCTTGACAACCAATTTTAGAACCTAGGTTTTACCTCGAAACCGAGATTTTATCCAAGTAATTTTTTTTCCAAAAGCTATTTTAGATACAAAACTTCAATTTGAAACATAGATTTTCTCGTTCCTGCTTTTTCCTCTTTCTTACTTTTGCTTTCTTTCTCTTTTCTCTTTCCTACTCACTTTTTTACCTTGGAATCCGTAAAAGCTAATAACTTCTCAAACATAAATCACTTTTCAAAACTTAGGTTTTGCCTCAAAATCTGTAAAAGCTATTTTCTAAAATCTATTCTCCAAAACTTAAATTTTACCTCAAAATCTGTAAAAATTATTTTCAACCTTACCTCTCTCAATAATAGTGTATTAGTTGGAAAATGAGATATTTTGTATAGTATCTTTCAAATGCAGAATGCATGATTACACTAAAAAATTACCATGCAGCGCTTGGTAGTATTCCAGAATATGATTGAGAGTCTGACATGTTCAATTATGCATGGAGGAGGCCTAGGTACTCGAGAATGCTTTTCTCTTAGAACTGGGTGCTGTAATGATGGATCATGCATGGATTTTCAGAATGTTCATGCTTCCCAATTAAACTTGCGGGGCACTTCAGTAATTGCGTTCTTTTCTGCAATATATCTTCAGATGTTACTGGCTTAAATCAACCACATGTTAATGCTATTGCCTTATTTCTGTTTTATAAGAGAATTTATTGGAAAATAAATTTTTTTAAATCTATTCATTATTAAAATCATGACTTATATTTATAAGAAATCAAGAGGCAAAATTGCGTTAAATCCTAAATAAGAATAAATTTTTAAGAAAATATAATTAATCCCTCCCTTGAAAAGGAATTACTCATTCTTTTTTAAGATGCGTATTATGATAAAGATGAACAGAGATTATTGTTTGAATGTTATGAATTGAGCCAAACATGTGCATGGCATTCAAAATAGGCGGCACTATATAATTCAAGAAAGTGAATTGAATGTTATGAATTTCACATTCTCAGATATTATATATATAGGGGGGGAATTCTGAAGATTCACTTTTAGCAAATTTTGGAATATTATCTTTTAAGAATGGTTACTAACTATGAGTGAATGGTTAAAATACATAAAAGTTACAAGTTTTCCATAAGATGGTAATAAAGAATATGTAGTTAGTCAACTTGTTTGGCAAAGCGTTGAACAGAGTTAAAAACATGTCCAACAATATTTTTCCGTAAAATGAGATAATCTCCTTCATATATTTATCTCGACTTGTGTAAAAGTATTTCTTTATCACGTTTCCAAACAGACCCAGTAACTCATGGGTGCTAAACACCGGACAGATTTTAATTTGAACCTCTTTTGCCCTATCTAGTGGAAATGGATTGAATTTGTAAATAATTTTGAGACTTGCAAATTAACAAACTGTAAATCTTTACAAAGAATCTCTTCTCGAGTTATATATTGACATTAAGTTACTAGACATCTTTTTTACCTTCAAAACTTACCCATATTAATCAAATTGCATCAACATTCAGCCACCGATCAAATGGCCAAAAACAAGAGGAAAAATGAAAATCATTCCAAAAAACTGGTAGCGAATTAGATTGAATCTCAATGAACGCTATGTATGTTTCACCATCACGTTCCCAATCAGATTTGTGCAAACTGAGATAAAACTTCTCATATATTTATCTCAATTTATGTGAAAATATTATTCCGGTGGATTCCCAAACACACACTTTACTTTATGTTAATTAATTCACACACTTTACTTTATGTTAATTAATTCACTGCCTTCACTACCTATTAAGCAAATACATACCTTTAACATTTAGCCCTTTGATCAAATACGGATAATTCTGGCCCAAAAAAATACGGATAATAAAATGGCCTTAAAAACAGGAAATTTAAGAGACTGCAAATTCCAGTCCTAATTCTAAGTAATTTCTTGCTCATGTCATGAACAAGTTGATCATTGTTCGCCTTATAGCTTACCGCAAGCGTACGGGTCGCAAGTAGTATAAAAATATCGTTCCCACGAGGACTAACGCATAAACGAGATAATCAATGCAATTACTAATAATCCTTCAGGAACCAAAAAAAAAAAAAACGAAGAAGACAGATTTCAAATTACATTGAAAGTTCGAAACATAATATTATTTTTTCATCACGCCATATCATGTTTCTCCTATGATATAACAATAAAGTCTCTCAACTGGGTCTCTCTCTAGAAGAAGAAGAATGCAAGAACTCGATGCAATCTTCAACAGCTTCAGCTCGATGAGAATCAGAAGAGCCTGCAGATAACGAACGTGGCCTAATCATGGAGGAAGAAGACACCTTTCTTGAAGATCTTCTTCTCATGGAAACGACCTTCATAGCCCCCGCCACCACCTTCTCTCCTAGCCGCAGTAAGAAGCTTACCGGCGACAACCTGGCGGCGGGGCCACCGTGCTTGATAAAGGCGG
>JANTPZ010092956.1:0-12062 GCA_025593235.1 Vachellia pachyceras
ATCTTATTGTTGGGAAGCTCATGGCTTCATTAATGGTCCTGTCACGCCTTCTGCTTGCTCCCCAGTTTGCCAGAATTTCATTGGACCAGAAGAATACTGGTCTGACCCCTAACTTTCTTATTCATTTAATCAAGCTTTAATACCAATCTTTCTTTCTTTTTGAATTAAATTTCTTTCATTCTTTCATTTTGGCATGCAGTCAAATTGCCAATCCTCAAATTGAAACAAATGAGCAGGTAGAAGGTAAGCGTGGTATAAATTCAGGTGTCGTTTAAAGGAGAACTCAACCTCTATACTAATAGTTGAAGTGGTTTTTCTGTTTCCTTTTCTTTTTTTGCCCGTAAAGATTCTTGCATTCAACTTCAGAACAGTGCAATACATATAGTCCAGGAACGTGAAAACGTAAATGAAACAGCATAAAGCAATTACAAACCAAAACGCCATCAGGGAACAACACATTTAGCCTGGTCCGCAACAATTAAACCAGCATCCTCTGCATGTAAACAGCAAAGTGGATTTTCACCTACTCCGTTGGTTCTGTTTATAAAGCAGAGAAAGAACAATTCTATCTCTCTCCTATTTATAAGTCATATTGTTACATTTTTCACATGTTATCTCTCCTATTTATAAATCACATCATTACTTTTTTTCATATGAATTACCCTCGGCTTATTATTGTGTGAACTTTGTACACCGGAGTAATGTGTACATTAAATATGGGTAAAATAAGAAAGTTATTTAATTTTAAAGTAAATGTACTGAGATTTAAAGTTTTTTTTGTTCTAATAAAATATGTTGAAAGTGACATACAAATAGGATTGGAAAAATATACTTTTTTATGGTTCACAGATTTAAAGAGTTACATTTGACTAGATGAAATTAAGCAAATCTTTAAACATATTTGATTTCTGAAAGTGAAAAATCACCTGTGAGGAGATTAATTCTCTCCGGTGACAATACCTTCTAGATTCATATTCATGCTTTGCTGATTCAATTGGTTTTGCTGTTCTTTGTCATGTCTCCACAGAGCAACCTGCACTGATTAAAGTTACCAGAGCTGGATTGAACCAGACGGTAGAAGCAAATTCACCATAGCTGATGTTATTATAGTTAATGTCCTTGTCTTGTTCAATCTGAGGAAATATAATAGAAAGCACATCAGTATGTTATATATATATATATACTTAATTGTTATGCTTTGGTGCTTTGGATTGTGGCCATGTATGCCATTGAAGGCAAAAAAAAAAAAAAAACACACACACAAGAAATGTGTATGTGTTTGATTTACATGTAGACAGCAAACAATTCTGTTTGGTTCTGTTTATAGTCCATTCATGCATGCATGCATGCAAGAATCCAAACCCATATCCGCTTTCCTACTTTACTTTCATAGAAATGGATTTTTAGGGGATTAGGGAGCAGCCATTTGGTATGAGCTTTCATAATAACAAGAATTATCTTCCAGAAATTTCTGAGACTTTCTTTCTTTTCTTGTTCTTTTAAGAACGGCTGGCCTGGCGGTCTGGCACCATACCTAAAAATCTAAAATAATTAAGTTGGCAGAATCATTCTTGGAACAATGAACAGGTCCACTGTTCCACCTGTATTATTTAACCCCGACTAGTTCTGATATAGGTGGCAGAATCTGATTGTAGCCGCGAACCTAATGATCAAAGAGGCTTGACTTAAGTTTCTTCTGATTCTCAAATGTCCTTGTCTTCTTCATTCCGGATGAAGCACATCAATATGTACTATATCTGGTAGCAACTAAATACGTGCCTAATTGTTGGGACGTCGTACCCTTACAATTTTAAGCAAATAAAAAGGAATGTGTGTGTGTGGTTTTGCACATAGACAACAATTCTGATATAGCCAGTTTATATGTATATATAGAGAGAGAAAGAGCCTACGTTTATGGGACAAGAATCAGAATCACTGCTTGATGCTCATGCATGTATACGTGAATAAACTTTACAAGGTTATTTTTCACAGAAATGTCTTATACAGAAATTTCTGGCACTTCCCTTTACCCCTCATTTTCTCAAAACAAAAGGCTGGCACTATACCTAATAATATCCTTATATGCTCTCTCTCTCTCTCTCTCTCTCTCTCTCTCTCTCACAGACACACACACACACACAAAAACACACTTCATTTTATTTCATAGTTTTTAAAGTTGGAGGGAAGTTAGCAAAAAAGGCAGATTTTGGCAGCATTCTAGTGAGTTTTAAAATATGATTCTCGAGAGAGACACGGATGCATTATTGGTTAACTAACATTAAAGTTCACAGCTTTTTGAATAGCAAGGCATGCTGCTGGCCGGTTCACTTTAGATGAGGTTCCACACACACACACACACATATTGAAGAACATTTGATATGCTATGAACCTGCCTTTTGATGCCTAATATAGAATCCAATTCCCTTTTTACATCAGTTTTTGTTATTTCATATCAGGACAGAGATGCTTCTGTTTCTGTGCCACACAAATAAAATCATATATATATATATATAATCAATTTGAAGCTTGTTAAATTCATGCTTCACATTCTCAACTACTAATATTAAAGAGAGCTTATCGATTATTATTTATCTGTGTACCCAGGGTCGGGGGCACCATTATACATCAATACATCATAGCTTTTTGTATACTATATGCATGCTACCAACTTTGCTAGTTTTCATCTGCCATGCATGCATAATTTTTATATATGACGATGTATATGCACGTTTAATTTGTCCGTATATGGAATAGATTCTTGATTATAAGAAGGAAAAATAAATAAATAAAAGGTAGCCATTTCTTAAAACATAATCACTATAAACATTTCAATATTAATGTAAATTATAAATTTTTATAGTAACTTTTCTTATTTTACAAAAATGAATTGTACTGCCATTTCGATGGGATGTATAAGGGTGATCTAATTAATTGAAATAAAACATTAAAATTAAAATTTTCTAGCTTGTGTATCTCCCTAACAACCATATAATGGATGAGAAAGGCACTTCAAAGGCGTTTAAACATAACGTTTCAAGTTTAAATTTACGTAGAAAATGATTTTAGAAAATTATCACTAATTAACCCCTGTCAATATTAGATCATGACAAAGTCAGATAGCCGTATTTAAAAAAATTGACAAAGGCCGGTGAAAAGGGGAATATAACTTTGATAAATTTGCTTCGCATTAGCATATCATATGTAATTAGTGATTAACAAAACACGTTGACATCATTAATTCTAATTAACATACTAGTTTACTCCTTTTCGGCATTTTGCAGGGGACAGCCCCATGTGTCCAAAACTTAAACCAATGTCTTAATGCAATGTACCTGTATATCTTCACCAACCATTTGGTTTATTATTACGAGATTAGTCCCATCCTCGAGATTCCCCCCATTAGTCTTAACTACTTATTTCAAAATGAAATTTGGATTATATTACCTCAATACTAATCCATCGGATCAATCAAAACTCCGTATAGCTTTTAACAAATACTCAACTCCAATGAAATAGATTTAATTCATTTACATGGTATATAAAGAATTCAATTTCCATGATTACCCCATTAACAAAAAATCTACCTTAGAAAATTTGGTTTTCAGGGAGAAAATCTTTACGTGATCCCAAAGAATAATATAATCATCACAAAATTCCACAATAACAAATAATATAGATTTATTATCATTTTTTATATCGAAACTTATCATTATACATTACTTACTTATTATAAGATTTCTCAGTGGTTACATTTCTTCTGTAGAGCCTCGTTATGATTTTCTCCCTTCTTAAATTATATAAACAGAACAATATATATACACACGCACAAATGATCCAAATATTTAGATATAATGATGTAGGATGGCATCAAAGGTTGACCCGAAAAACTTGGTACTTGGGTGCCAGCATCAATCCTTGAGTTGAGCCACCATTATTCATTAATTGCACATGCCAGCCACCACCTGCTTGTCTCAGATTGTGGCCAAAACTAGCCACTAAATTCAAACTTCAGAAAACTTGTAATTTCAAATTCGGCCAATAATGCCTCATCTTGTAATGTTGTTACATACTATTTACATTGTCGAAGAGGTCAACTCAAACTTAGGAGGGTCATTTGCATATACGGACACAGTGGCGGATTCAGGACCATGACTCAGGGGATTCAAGATAAACGAGTTCAAGATAAGTGAGATTTATTCTTATTTGGCGGAGTGTTAAGAAAACTCAAACACACGTTCAACATTATTTTTCGCAAAACGAGATAATCTCCTTCACATTTTACCTCGACTTGCGTAAAAGTACTTCTCTACCGTATTCCCAAACGGGCACAATACATTTTGAGAAGAATTTAAGCAAAACATTTAGTGGGTTCAAAATTAACAAATGAGTGGATGCAAAATAAATCACATAATAATATATACCTAATTTTTTTGAAAGTCAGGGGTGCGGTAAAATCCGCTCAAATGCATGTAAGTCTGCACTTGTACATATGTGTGTATTCCTTTTTCAACTTGACCCCCACAAACTTTGAATACTCTTCTTGGTCAAATTGATTCCTTACTGGTCAAACATTTATTGTTGCTTCTCATAAAACATTAGTACATATGATATACACATCAATACGTAGTGAAAAATAAGGAAGCAAGTTAGGCATATTGACTAAAAAGCAAAGTATGATTCCAATTTCACGGCTTGAGACACTTTTTTGTGACTTCCATTCTAGGAATTAACCTTGCTTTAAAAACTTTGATTAATCATGATGATGATGATGATGATGTGATGAAAGATAGCATAAAGACAGCAGACAGAAAGTTAAATTTTTAGTCAACTAGGGTAAGAAAGTTAAATTTTTTTTTTTTGTGAAAAATTATTTACTCAACATCTTCAACTTTGTTTGAAAAGGAAGATAAGGGATCTAGAAGAAATAGGTTGGGGGATTGGAGGGTCAAAAGTTGAGACAAGAAGATTGAAAAGAATAATCAAATATTCTCTGTGGAACTAAATTAACTAATTAATTAAATTATTTTACCCCCACAGCGTCTCCTTCCTTGGCTATATATAAGGGAAGCACATGAGGCTCATGAAGCATCATCAAGCTCCAATAATTGCAAGATAAGAAGCTCTGAGTCTCTGCAGAGAGATATTGCAAGAAGAAGAAGAAGAAGAGATCGAAGGAAAGAGAGAGAGATGAGGAAGAGCAATAATAACCAGCAGGAAGCAAAGAAGGAAGAAGGTGGCGGCAGCCATGTGAGAACAGAGAAGATGATCAGGAACAGCCATGGGGTTGGACAAAACAGAGCAGAGGAAGGCGATGACAAGAAGCTGGAGAGACAGAGCACAGAAGACATAAACGCAAGCGCAGAAGCCTTCATCAAGAACTTCAGGCAACATCTCTTGATTCAGAGGCTTCAATCTCTGGAGAATTATGAACAGATGCTCGCAAGAGGCCTCTAGATATTATAATATTATTCATACTTCAACTTATTCTGCACTGCATATATAAGGTTTATATTATATACACATTTAATGTACGAACGTGTGTGTTATTGTTCTGTGGTTGATCTGTTGTTTCTTTCTTTCTTCTTCTATAAGAACTTGCAGAGGTAAGGAATAATTGATCAAAGTTATATATGAAAGAAATTGTGACCCTTGTGTTGATCGATTAGTACTTGTGTTCATTTGATATGTCATTTTTGGTGTAATTGTTGCCCTGTAAGTAGTTAATGGTTCTGGGAATATTTTTCTAGTCCAGAGAAGGCAGAAGATGGATATGGCTAAATGGCATCTCCTCTTATCAGCCAAAAATGGACTTTTTTTTGTTGAAAGGGTATTGTCATTTGTCAAGGGGTTCTTTTTTTGGGGAAACAACACAAGACATCGCATCCCATCCTCTCTCACACACAATACTTCCGGAGCCCAGAGCCAAATATGTGTTATTAAATATAAGAATTTAATTCATGTTACGTACCAAATTAAACCCATACACAGTATAAGATGGATATACTTTTTTGTTGATTCAATATCCTATCAATTTCTCTTGCTTATTTTTCTCTCTCCGTAATCCATTATAGTAGTCAGTAGATATTTATGGGATTGATGGAAAAAGACGGTTGAAAAATTTTTATTGGAGAGAGCATAGATGACATGACACTTTTAGAATGTGTAAATATTTCTGTTGCATTGATTCCGCATAACAAAAAGCTTCCATCAAGGGATGTTATAACGCATATAATTAAAGAGGACAATTTAGATAAATCAGTGTACATATGTTACAAATAACTAATTTACCTGATATTATCGTTATGTTGTTTTGGGTACAAAGGGGCCTTAGCCCAAAATTATCAAGATAGTATAAGGCCCACAATTGAATAGGCCCACATTCGTTAGCTCATTAGCTCAACTATAATGCACCGAATTCAGCAACTACTGTTGGGAGACCTTCCCACCTTTTCTGGGTACGTGACGCGGGTCGAGTCCGGATTAGTCGGGACAAAGATCCAGAGACCGAGCAGGTAACAAAAAAAAATAATGCACCGAATTCTTCAAGAACCATTTTCTAATAAATTTGTTGACCCCTATCCTCTTTCTGGATCATTCATTGAATCTTTCCGAACAATAAATGGAAGTGAGAGAGAGAGAGAAGTTTATTTGAAATATCTTTTATAATTAATATTTGAGAGCTTAAGAACTGTAAAATCAATAACTTTTAAACCTATTTATGCGGTGAAATTGCTCAAATAATTACAAACACACACACACACACACAAAGGTTTCTTGTACCAAAGTCAAGTCCAAGTTGTGCATTGTAGAGTGGGATCATAATTTTTCAATATGGAGACAACAACAATCAAAATTCGATTTCTCATCCTTCTTTCATTATTTCCAAGTCTGATATTCACATACCATAAGTTTATATCTTCCCTGTACATGTGATCTTAGGCTCATTATTTTTTTATGCTATTATCTCGAGAGAATTTAATTAATACTGTGCGTATTTGGGAATCCGCTGAGAGAAAAGAGTTTACGGATTTAGAGAAAAATTTACGAATTTCAAGATGTTTTTTACAGCTTTCAAGATTTTTTTATTTTGGTTTGCGTGCACCGTTGGGGGGAGATTTCTCAAATATGCACACTATCTCCATTCAACATGATTTCACCAACATAGGGTTACATATACCTCATAAAAATAAAATCAACATAATAATAAATGAAAGATAAAATTGTACATTCATATCATAAGTTTAATTATGTGATTTATAAAATTATAAAAAAAATATAGTGTCTGTTTATCAAAATGTTGAAAAAAATATATTTAGTAAGTCGAAACAAAAGTTCTCTCGCATGCTTACCCAGTAGGCATGTACTCTCTCCGCCTTATAAACCGGATGTGTTTGTTTATTGAAGGTAATATCTTAAGAGGCGTTACAGATTAAACCCATATAAATTTCTAATCCATAAGAGTTGTTGCTTAATTATAACATATAACATAAAGGGTAGATACACAATATTTAATCTCTCAAATTTACCCCAATTTTGATTAGGTATTTCAAGTTTCATTTTATTTAAGATATCGGTTAGTTGATGTAATCTAATAAAAATTTAAACCAATTTGCCCATAAAGATACCAAACTGCCGGTATTGAATTTGAAGGATCATAATCAGAATGAAGGTAAACTTAAGGATAAAAAATTGTATCCTATTTTAAAATACTTATTTGCATCATTAGATTATATATTGATTTATAAATTAGGTAAATTAGATTCTTTAATATAAAAAAATCAACCAACTCTTATATTAAAGATGAAAAATAGCATTTGAGAACAACATGTACCACTGCCTCGCCACATCTGTTCCTATTAAGTAATTTAAAATGGGATATGAATATATATATATTTATATATTTGTGTGTGTAGATGGCTTTTTCTATATTTGCCACTTTCACCAAATCCCCTATTGCCCCACCCATTTTACTACTTCATCTCGCCCACATTCTTTTTATATTGTTATTTGTCAACTTCAAAACTCCTGCAATCAACTTTTTAATTGTCCATAGATATATATATATATATATATATATAATTAGTACTGTTTACATTGAAAGAGGCATCTACTATATATATATATATAACATCGTTGAGTGGAGAAGTTTACAAATCATGCAAGCTAGTTTACAAACACTCCATCAAACAAAGTCAGTATCAATTATTGATTTGCATGTGCCAAATCAAAGACACATGCAGACATCATAGTGGGCTTGTTTAAAAAAACAGGGAAGAAATACTTTTACGCAAGTCGAGGTAAATATGTGAAAGAGATTATCTCATTTTACGAAAAAACACTGTTAAACGTACTTTTAAACTCCTGAAAAACTTTGATAAACAGAACCCGTGTTTGGGACACCTCCCTGTCTTTATATATACATACGACCAACGTCACCACATTTCGTCCCTACCAAATTTCGACCGTCTTACATAAATTAAAAACACTTCCTTCACCTACTATTTTTGCTGACCTGTCTCTTTATTTGCATCTCATATCCAATAATTGAGCCCAACGACAAATAATCCATCTTGTTCGATTACATGCATGGAAGGTATTACATATAATTATAGTAAATTCTGATTGGTTGACATGGTAATATAATCTAGTGTAATCTTATAGCCCGTCTGGTTCACCGAATTTTCGGAAATGGAATGAAATGGAATGGAATAAAATGATTGTTATATAGAATTGATTGTTTGATATGTTATCAGGAAGCATGAAATAAAATTTATATTTTATCTACAAAAAATAAGAAAAATGTGAAATAAATTTTTTAATTTCATTAAGATTAAAAATGAATGATATAAATGTTTAAATATTGATTTATGAAATTTATAAGTATTCAGATGGTAATTCATATAAGTTACAATTATGATTATATAGCAAAACCTATGTAATGGGGATTACATGATTTAATGTATTTTATTGTAATCGGAATTACATTCAATTATATTACTATGTCGACTAAACAATGTAATCAATAGAACACATCATGATTGTATGTAATACCTTTTCATGTAATTGAATCAAACAGGACATAAGTGTTTGGTTGACATAGTAATGTAATCCAGTATAATCTTAATTACAATATAGTACAACAAATTGGGTAATTCTCAATACACAAATTTTGTTATAAGACTCGAAATACAACCTGTATGAATTAACATATGAGCACTTACATTTTTCACAAGTCTAACATTAACCGTTCATTTTTAGGCTTAATTGAGTTAAAAAGCTATTTCATATTATTATTTTCGCTTTTTATAAATAAAATATAAATTTGATTTTATGATTCCTTAATATTATACCTAACAAATTCCATGTAATAACATACCAGATAATTTGGAATGCTTACATATATTGCACCATCAACGCTATGAATTAAGGTAAGTTTGCCTTTCCATTTTTGGCCAAATAAAAGTTGTTAAAAACGAGCACTTGCAATTTTTTAGAGAAAAACTATTTGGGAGCATCGGGGGGATAAAATCCCTGATTGAAAAATTAATTATAGAATAAAACCTTCCATAACATATAACTTAATTCCATAACATGTAACTGAACTTCCACGTTATGCGCAACTAAATTTTCACATTATACAATTGAACTTCCATATATATAACTAAACTTCTATATAACATGTCTCATTTTTGTAATTAATCTCCCAATTGGAGATTTATCGCCAATTCTCCCAAACTATTTTCAAATTTAGTAACAATAATCATAATAATGTTCTGATTAAAATCAAGAGGTCTTGTCTTTCACGTGATTTTTTTTTGTGAACAAGGGTAGATTGGGCCTATGGCCCCCTACGGACCCCCGGTATCCGGTGCTTTTTGTGTATGGGCAACCGACTAATCCGAAGCGGGGATGCATTTTTGACACGCCCCTATAAGGTGCTTTGCATAAAGGGCGGATAATCCCCTCCCATCGAGCGTGTATTCGAACTCACGTCCATCTGGGGAAGTGCCAGCTGCCTTACCGCTGCACCTCAATAATCGGTGGTGGCTTTCAGTGGTTTCAGGGAACAAACACAATCTAAGTTTGACTCAGTAACCCCACCCACTTGCAAGAAAATTGAGGAAATGAGCAATTACTAATACACATTATTTCATCAATTTAAGTTCCACAATGCATTTCCTTGATGGCTGTTTTGTCTATACATGTAGGTTACTTTCAATCAAATCAACTCCGAAAGCAAAACCAAAACAGCATCGCACATACACACATCATCCAATTAATGTACTAAAAATCAGACCCACCAATAAATTTGCATTTGTAATAGTTTAAAGATCGGTGGTTGAAACTAGGCTTAACTCCAGGTTAGATCGATCGTAATTAAAATAATATTAAAAATAAAAAGTATTAATCCACAAACTCATAGAATATTCATGTATAAAATCAATAATCTAAAAAAGAATAAGGCTACTGGAGAACAAATCTAATCAATTGTTCTTTTTCTAGATGTGTTTTGAAGCTCAGCAAGAAAATAATTTTTTTTTAAAAAAATATAACCCTCCAACCCGTTCAAAACTTTTAATTGGACCAATTAAGCTCCGTTCGGGATGGTTTTGAGTTTTAAGTTGCAAAATTTTTAAAAACTGAAACTAATTTTTAGTTTTTTTTGTTTTCAATTTTGAAAAGGTGTTGCGAATTAGAAATAGGTAAGGTAGGTCTGTCACTGGATTAGCCGTACCTTCGTCCCACGAATTAGGGTGATCAATCTCTTCTTCACTCTACCCACAATGTGCTTGTTTGGAAATTCCTTATCCCTAACGGTACATACAAGTCAAGACAAAACCATCTCAAAATCCATAAAAATAATCTTGAAATCCGTAAAACCATCTCAAAATATGTAAAATCATCTCGGAAGCCGTAACTCCTTTCTCCTGATTCCTAAACACACACATGGTTAACACAACAGTAACATACATATATATATATATATATATATTCATTAACCACACCTTTCCATTTTCATTATTTCTGGATCTAATGACCTGCTTCCACCGGAACACTGTGCAGCACCACCGTTTCCACCATCAGACCAGGCTCGAAGCCGAAGATCACTCCCCATTCAAGTCCTTATCCGGCAGTGCCTTTTCCTTCCCTCAATGACTTCTTTCTCATCTTGTCCAAGATGAACAAAAACGCAAGTAATCGACATGTTGCCATACTCACTTAGAATGTGCCTCGTCGTGTGTAGCTTCCCCTCCAGTAGCCCTAGCTTCGCCTCCACCTAATCCAAAATTTCCGATCCACCTGGGTGCGCAATTCAGAAGATCAAGTTCTAGTCGTTGATTCCGATGGGTGTGAATGCTTCCACCAAACTCTTCTTGATGTTCTTTGAAATGATTCCCGACACGTCTTTCAACAAGTGGAACATCAGGCCCACCTCTCGGAGGTGTTCGTCGATGGCTCCGTCGGAATCCGGTAGGATTGTCTGTGCCGCCGAGATCAATTGGTTGAAGCGAGAGAGGTTGAAGGGGAAGGTTGGGAAGCGTAATAAATTTTTCAAAATAAAGTTAAAATATTAAAAAAAAATTTGTGATTTTTAAATCTGGGTAAAATCTGTTTTAAAATAGTATTAAAAAACACCTCAATCTCATTTTAGCCGAACACCTTTTATTTTTAAAATTGCATTTTAAAATAAAAAATAAAAAACTTAGCACCACCTTCTAAGGGATTGGTTTATGGTTTACTAGTTTAACCCAACTAACTGGGTTGATTTTTATTACTGAGATAGCATCACACAAGACTACATTTAGAAGCCAAAAGAAGCAATGTTACATCATGAACAATTGGAGAATTGTTTATTCAAACAGCAAACTAAAGCAACAAAGAGAAGGAAATTAATGACTCCTACGATTTCGAGGTAGACAACGTACAAAAAGTAAGCATAAGCCCCCCCCCCCTCTCTCTCTCTATATATATATATCTAGTGACTCTGATCTGTCTTCCACCAAAACTGCTTTGGCAGGAAAAATTCTTGGATACATTAATTGTGATGTCACGTGATATAA
>JANTPZ010092957.1:0-13221 GCA_025593235.1 Vachellia pachyceras
CGTTTTGGTCTGCAACCTGTCCAAAGATTTGCCCATGGCAGACCCACTCAGTTCAGTGATTGGAATCAAATGAAGGCCCAGGCTTCTCCTTCTAGTTTCGGCAGCGGAGGCCCGCGTTCTCCTAGAAATAGCTCGTTTGCCAATAGTATGACATGGGGTATATTACTTTCCACAATCCGTCTGCTTAATTTCTCTTATTTCAAGTTTTGCGATGCATTATTACATCCACATCATCTCCTTCCTCCCCAAATTGCATATTTCCCGAAACGTATTTTAACAAACTAAGTTGAGTGGCATACTCTTTTGTAGGACGTAGAGTTGATCCTCCAGTCTCAAACATTCCGCCTGCATCCTGTACAAGGAAAGACTCTGCAAGGATAGACTAGCAGTGGATCAGCTTGTCGTTTTATGGTGGTTCATGACGAGGGTTATCGTAAGGTGATAAAAAGAGACAGAAGGGAAGGGGGAAATACTGTACTTCATTAAGATGAGGGTATGTCGTAGAGAGGAGAGGGGGACCCCTTCCAAATGTTGATCGTTTGCTGTGCTTGCATGAATGTAATTTATGGTTATAGTGTGTATGCCATTGATCATTTATTCCAGTGATGGTAATTCAAATTCAACATGTCGATGCAATTTACTTAATACGTTTCGCAAGCCTCACAGAATAGTTAATTTTAGGGTCAATTTGTCAAATTATTTTATAACTTTCATAATCAAAGTTTCCACTTTTTCTGTAAATTTTGTAATTAATTTTTTTAAATTAAAGTTTTGTATGTATTAATTATAATCTGACCCTTTGATACATTTTAACCGTAGCATTTGACAGATTATTGAATATATTTGACATTATTTTGTTACCATATTTCACTCTTGCAATTATCTTAAGCACAATACCAATCACAAATATGAAATACAAACCTCATCTTTGCAATAGGCTGTATTATTTATGCATAGTGAATTCTAAATACGATGCCATACCAGCTAGAATTGTTTCCTTTAAATATTTGAAGAAAATACTTAAGTCAAGTTTCTTATTTCTATTATGTTAAATTCTCTAATTAAATATGGTCATATGTCATATTATTGAAATATTATTATTTAACTATAAACTAACATAGAAAAAGCAGGACACATAAGTTGTGGTTTGATAACTTGACATAATGGATACAAGAAACTTGATATAAGTATGATTCACATTTGAACATTGTAAGTTATGGTTAAAATGCATTCATGTATTTTCTAAAATTTGGTAGTTTATTTTAAGCACAAAGTTCTTCTAAAATATGTATTGGTTATGTATTTTCTTGAGGTTTTTGCAATTAGTTATGTATTGGCCACTTCAATAATACATGCCTCCTTAATTATATGCTTATTTTTATCCAAGGTATTATATTTGAGACCTATTGATTTATTATGCTTTAGGTATGTCTCATTTTACTTATACTAATTGGAGCATTTTTAGCTAAAATATGAGATTTAATGATTATCATTTAGTTTGACAATTGCACCTGACAACTATTTTGCAATACTTCATGAATGCATTGTTTTATGGTTCATGCTGCTATTTTTCAGGATATACATTTGATTTAATAATACATTCAATATATTCTTCTCTTTTCCAATTACTCAATTTCTCCCCCTCATGTTAGAAAAACTTTGTCTAATGACAATCAATTAATCATGTGTTACAAGTCTCTTAAATCTATTTATTCCTTTTAGAAACATTCATTTGTTTCATTTAGAGACAAATAAGAAGGAATTCTTACTCAACATTTATCCCAACTTCATTTAAATATTCATTTGTGTGTATTGCGGTAGATCAATAGGAATAATCATTACACATTCAAACTTCTAAAATGGAAAATATCCAGCTCATAACCAAAAGCCGATTTTACAGGGAGAATTTTGTTGTTTTGATATGTATAAGTATTGCAATATATCATATTAAATATTTCAATACTGAAAAGAAATCTTGTTGTCATAAATATTAATCTAGCTATTTATGGGGCTTTAATAAATAATTTATAGATAATATAATCTGAAAATTGCCCACTCAATATAATGGTTTATTCAAACAATCAATTACATGCTATTGAATACTTGTATAAATTACAAGCTAATATAGTCACACATGTAACCATCAAATTTATTGAATACTTGTATAAATTACATGCTATTTGAATAGGTCCATATGGGTTAGATATATTTTCAGAAATTTAGGGATCCATTCCAAATCATAATTAGTAATATTCACACAATTAGTTTTCTTTGAGAATAAGCATCACGTAATTCTTTAGTCATATATAATATGTTGGCTATTTATGAAAAATATCTTTTGATTCTTTAACGAATGTCAATTAATATATAATATTTCGGCCAATAATAAATCTTTTTGAATCAGTAAGCTGCTTTTGAATCAGCAGTAAACTTTTTAATTTTCATAACATATGATTGATTTAAAATCTCAGTATGACATACATTTTCAAGAGATCAAAGACTTATATGAAACATATTAGGAGAAATCTTTACAAAATGAACTCACATTTGTATTCTAACATTTCCCCTTCAAGTGTGAATCATATAAACACGACTTCTTCTTTTTTACTATCAGTTATTTTTGCATCCACAAAAATAAAAAAAATTATATCAATTCTGTGGGAATTGTATCAATTTTTCTATTAGTTCTTGAAAACTTTATTACTTTTTAAACACGCAGTGTAATAAGGCTTATTGTTTTTGCATAATTCTTCCGGAACTACCCAACATTATAAAACTTGTGTATTGAATTTTGTAAGATATTTGAGAGAAACTTTGAGGGATCCGTAAAGGTAAGAATATATAATGATTTATTACGCTCGAAGGCTTTAAAGTGAAATGAGGAAAAATTTAACCATGTATTTTAACATACCCAATATTGAAAACAAAAATCATCTGTACATTTAACTTGTAAGGCATATAGTTTACACAAATATTTTTTCCAACAAAACAAAATCAATAGAAACATCAACTATTCATAAGAATTTTATCATAAAATCAAATAAATCCACAAATGTCACACAAAGCTATATATTCCACTATTTAAATTCATAAACATATATATTTTTTATAGCTGAACTCAATAAATAAATTAACATAAAAATATGCAAACTAGTTTCTAAATATGTATTTTGGAGATGAATACATTATCTTTTAAAATTGATAGCAAATAATTATCCTTAGAGTTGAACCAATAATGAAAAATAAGTGATTATTGTGATCAAATTATATCTGATGAGGGTACATACATTATGCCCAATTAAACAAGTAATGAAGATATCTTGATGATTTTCTTCACCAATTCAACACTCATCAATCACTACTTGGAACAAATGTACCTCAAAAATATGTATTGCGAAAGCCGAATAATTTCACCATTAAGGGACATTAATCAAAAATGTAATGCCAGTTGGCAAAAAAAAAAAAATCAAAACTGTAATGCATGTCGTACATTCCCTTGTAAAAGCTGCTGTCATTTTTCATTGAGAGTATTGAAAAGACATTAATTCCTCAATAAGAGTATTGTGAAGGGAAGAAAGCAAGCTACAGAAACCGGACCGGTGACTGGACCGGATAATGTAGTGGGTTAAGGGTCAGTGGGTCAGACCGGAGTCAAACCGGGGTTAAATCGGTGAGAAATAAAAAAAATTAAAAATATTGAAAAATAGGATGGAGGGAAGAGAGTAGACCAGAGGCAGGTTATTATTCAGAGTATGGGCTTAAGATTAATAGTCGGAGAGACTAGTGGAGGAGTTGATTAATGAAGAGGAAAGGAAAAAGGTGAGGGTGGGGGATCATTCATCAGGTTGAAGCACGTCTTCTCACGCCACATGCCTTTTTAGTTTATATATATATATAAAGTATTTTTATAATTTTATATTTAAATCATCAAGTTCAATGACATTAACATCATGTCTCACCCTCCTTGAACTTCCCTACACAATCCTTCTCATCACTCCTTCCCATATGCCTTTTCTCTCCTTTCTCACGCTATCTTTCTGCAGTGCACCAGGGTATGAAAATTCAAAATTGAAAAGACTGATCAGTGACCACTCCATCTTAGCTATGCGTCTCCTCCTCCTCCTCTCATTATTACTCTTTTCAATAGTTTAAATCTCTGCAACCTACACCTCCTTCTCTTGATCCTCGCACGCCCACTGCATCTCTTCACTCCCACTCCTTCTCGTTCACAGCCTTGCTCGTCGTCTTCATCATGCCCACCGATGGCCCTCCCTTTAAGCCCCAAAGAACCATCTTCCATGGCCTTCCACCTTCCATTACTCAGACCTTCCTTCCTCCTGTCTCCCTTTCCGACCTCTGCGACGATGTCAAGATCAAGTTATGCTCATTGGTGTTCACTCCCTCCATCTCTCCGTGATGCCACTCTCTTTGTGTCCATTGTTCCTCTTGCTTTTTTTTTCAAGAAAGTAACTCGGTCGACCCCCTAACTCGGCGGGTTGACCGAGTTACTTCCGAGTCAAACCTCTACTCGGACCCGATTCCGGCCGAGTCGCCGGTTTCCGGCTTGACTCGGCCGATCCGGTCTGAGTTCCTGTACACTGGAAGAAAGACACTAATCTTGAAGAAAGATTTGGTTAGTTCTCACTTATCAGGGAGCGGTTTCAATGAATTCATACATATTATCTATATAAGTTTTTGATCATAGTGTAACATTTGCTTATCATTTCGATGACTATAAGGATATTTTTATATAACTCACCGAGTATGACAAGACAAATAATTTTTCAGTAGCTATGATAAAATATTATTAATCTTCGATTGTTAATGTCACCAGAACAATATAATTACAGTTATTATGTCTTCTCACAGATATATTCCTTAGTTTTAATAGTATGTCATCAATTCCTCTGATTTACGTGATCAACGCAAAAATGTTTTTAAATGAACATTATATCAACATTTAATTGAAAAATTATTATTTAAATTTGTTGTACTAACATTTTCTATTAAATAAAATTAATAGGATTGAAATTAAATGATTAAAAGTACACTTTTTAAATTTAAAAGATTAAATTAAAAGATGATATAAAGTTAAAAGACGTATAGTATAGTTTTATTTTTATAAGTGCTTTTATGGTTCTCACTTTGGAGTTAGATTATTAAATTTGAGATTACAGTTATCTTCTTTATCATGTTCTCCTTCTCTATTTGAGATTACAGTTATCTTCTCATGTTCTCCTTCGCTCTCTTCTCCCCGTGTCCTTCCTGTTTCCACACGTTCCCATTCTCTCTTCTTTGTCTATCTTTTGATCCTCCCTCTTTCCCTTCTTGTTTTACGTCCATAGATGTTAGAAGTAAGGCCATGCAAGTTTATGGGTTAAAAATGTATTCCATACATATAATTAAATTATGTAGATTAAAAACTGGGTTAAAATGAATTGAAAGTAATGATTATATGAAAAATAAATGCAAATTTGTTCTTAAAAAACTAAATAGAGAAAGAGTTAGAGAGACTAACCAATAATTAATGCAATAATAATAACCGATAATTAATTGGGAAATAAAAAATGATACTAAAAATTTCGTACAAAATATTAGTTTTCTTATAAGTAGAAACACGTCATCCTTAAAAATATTCTCATAGAAAAAGATGATGTTTCTGTTCTTAAACTTTTTTTTGCAATGATGATTATTCAGAAAATTTGATCTAGTTTAAATAATCTTAAGGATGTAGAGGTGAATTTCTCTAATGTTTTAGTTAATCGGTTGAGTTACAAAATTGTGATAAATTAACTTTTGTTAAACATTTTATAACTAAGAATATAGAGACATGTTCACCTAGAATTTTAGTTAATCAAATACTTTAATCTACTGGTTTTATCTGTAATTTTCATATCAAAGATTGTTTTATTAATAATCTATTTAAAGATTTAATTTATGATAGAGTGCAACAATATCTTGTAATCCATGCAGTTGACAACACTTAAGAGAAAAGATTTTATTGTTGTATTTTTTTGCCAACAAGATTTTATTGCTTTTAAGCACAATAATATCTTATGATTCATGTAGCCGACAACCCTTAGAGAGATAAGATTTTATTGTTGCATTTTTTTTGCCAACAAGATTTTATGGTTGCATTTTTTTGCCAACAAGATTTTACTGTAACTAATGGAATTAGCATCGTTGGTCGATGCCCTCACGTGCACATACTTTGCATGGTCATTGTTCACGTGAGAGCATCCCCTCAATATTCGCCTGTAATCCCTCATCACGCTTTTACTGTCATTGATCACCCTTGCTGTCAAGGATTGTTGTAATCCCGTTCTTAACTGCTTTCGTGTCTTGTTACTGATAATGCGCCATTGATATTGCGCATATCTCGTTGTACCACCTACGCATGCGTCTTGTATATATGTTAATAGCGACAGATGAATAAGATAGCTTTTGCTCCTATTCTTTTCCATATGGTATCAGAGCGGTGACGATCCAGGGATCATGAGCAGCGGGAAGGAGGCAGACACGACCTCTGGTTCTGACCAGCGAGACGACCCCAATTCCTCGTATTACCTGCATCCCTTAGACAACCCTGGACAAATTTATGTTGGAGATCTCCTCAGCGAAGGCAACTACGCCGAATGGGCCAACGACATGACTAACGCTTTGTACGCTAAAAACAAGGTTGGTTTTGTCAATGGTTTCCTGTTGATGCCGAAAGTTGATTCTCCTGATCTCAGTCACTGGATGCGCTGTGACGCTATGGTCAAAGGCTAATTGAAGAGTGCGATGCACAAGGATGTGCGTTCCAGTGTGCGATACGCGAAAACAACATGAGAGGTGTGGGTTGATCTTGAAGAGCGCTTTGGAAAAGGAAGCGCACCACGAGTATACAAACTGAGAAGGGAGATAGCCACACTGCGCAAAGAGAAGTTAAGTGTACCCGCTTACTACACAAAACTAAAGGTTTGTGGGATGAGATACAAATCATCACTCCTTGGCCAAAATGCAACTGTGGCGGATGCAAATGTCATGTTGAAAGGCAACTCATAGATTTGAAGGAACAAGAGCAGCTCTATGACGACCTCATGGGGCTTGATGAGACGTTCAATCCCATTAAGACACAAATATTGAGCATGCGGCCTAGTCCGAGCCTGAGACAAGCCTATCATCTTGTTGCCGAGGATGAGCAACAACGCCTTGTGTCAAACATGCAGCATGCGGTCATAGATGCAACAACGTTTCAGGTGAACACAGTAACAAAGGAGCCCCTCGACAAGAATGGCTGAAGAGATAGGCCAACCTGTACACATTGTAGGAAAACTGGACATACTGTGGACAAATGTTATGAGCTCGTGGGATTTCCTCCTGACTGGAAAAGAACTATTAAAGGTCGTAGGGATAAACAAAGCTCATGGGATGGCAGACGCTCTGGTTCGAAAGATGATCATGTTACGACCACTTCTGAAAGTCCCATTCCAGGTTTGACTTACAACCAGTTCAAGCGCCTCATGCAGTGTATTCATGAAGAGACCGATGATCCTAAGGCGCAAGAGCCACGAGTCAACATGGCAGGTATTCTTAATTTTCATGATAAGTGGGTGCTTGACACAGGTGCAACAGATCACATCGCGTGCAACTCCCAGCTACTTGATAACTTCGTTAAAGCTGTTAATCAATTGCCAGTGCGAGTGCCCACAGGCCAACGGGTTCCTGTTCACGGCGTTGGGATAGCTGCCTTGGCCCATGACTTGCACTTGAATAAAGTGCTACATATCCCAGACTTCCGTTGCAATTTGTTGTCTATCAGTAAATTGCTAGCACAGTATCGTAACTACTATGTGCTTCTTGTTGGTAATTTGTGTGTCATACAGGACTACATCTCGAAGAGGACGATTGGCGTGGCTAAGGAATATGATGGGCTGTATGTGATTGAACCAGTGGATGAGAGTCATTTAGCCTTTTTCTTGAAGAGCGCACAGGACCCGCAACTCTGGCACAATAGACTTGGGCACCCATCAGCTGACACAATGACGCACATGAAATGTTTTTCCAATTCCATTGCAACTAAACTGCATTTTTGTGATCATTGTCTTATAGCGAAGCAAACTCGTCTTATGTTTCACCACAGTTCAATAAAAACCTTACGTTGCTTTGAAATGATTCACTGTGATATATGGGGAGGCTATAAAACTCCCTCACTTACTGGTGCTCACTACTTTCTAACCATTGTCGATGATTTTAGTCGAGGTGTTTGGGTGTACTTGATGAAACACAAGTCAGATGTCAAACACTTGCTGCCTACCTTTTTGGCCATGGTAGAGACACAATTTGAGGTGTCTGTTAAGCGCATCTAAGCTGACAATGGAGGGGAATTTAAGTCACAGTCCCTTTTGAACTTGTATGCAGAGAAGGGCATTGTCCTGCGTACAACATGTCCACATACCCCTTAACAGAATGGTGTCGTTGAACGTAAGCACCGCTACATTCTTGAGACAACGCGAGCTCTTCGGTTTCAAGCTGGACTTCCACTTCATTTCTGGGGTGAGTGTGTCTTGACAGCCGTACATCTCATCAATCGTCTTCCCTCACGAGCAGTCTCACACAAAACACCATATGAGATGATCATAGGCCAACAGCCGCATTATGATCACTTGCGCGTCTTTGGATGCTTGGCATACATGCATAATCCCAAGCCCCACGACAAGTTTGATGAAAGGGGGAGGTCCTATGTTTTTCTTGGCTACCCACAATGCCAAAAGGGGGTATATGCTATATGATTTACGTGCCTGATGGATGTTTATATCTAGGCATGTCACCTTTGTTGAAACAAAATTCCCTTTTAAAGAAGCAACTTCATCCTTAATGGCTCCTTCATCCTCTTTCTCTGATGAGGGAACATTTTCAATCGTCAAATCCCCACAAGTGTCATCCACAGATGTCGACTCAGCCACCACGCGACCCATTCTTGAGATGGTGATGATCAAGCTCATCGTGGTTCACATTCCGAAGCTGTACATGCGGAAGATAAAAATCATTTTATTACCTCGCATCACGGCACCAACTCACCTGACGCCCCTGTAGAACGACCTCAGCGTCAGCGCAAGATACCACGGCGCCTTACTGACTATGACACTGAGCTCCCAGCATCACTGGCCCCACCTGCTTCTACTATTGCCGCCACCTCAGATAGCTCAACACATCATCCCCTGTGCAATTTTGTTTCCTATACCAAGTTCTCGCCTGCACATCGTGCATTTCTTGTAGCCATTGATGCTCATCGTGACCCCACACATTTTTGGGAGGCTAACAAACATGCCCATTAGAGAGCAGCTATGAAAAGGAAGATTGAAGCTTTAGAGTGGAACAGTACGTGGACTATTGACACGATGCCTCTTGGTAAGAAAGCTATAGCCTCTAAGTGGGTTTACAAAACGAAATTCAAACCCAATGGAGATGTGGATAAATACAAGGCACGCCTCATCGCCAAGGGATTCACTCAACAAGAGGGAGTGGATTTTCATGAGACCTTCGCGCCCGTGGCAAAACTTATTACTATTCGCTGTCTCCTTGCAATAGCCGCAAAATGACGATGGAAAGTCCATCAACTCGATGTCAACAACGCCTTTCTGCACGTCGACTTAGACGAGGAAGTTTACATGAAAATTCCTCAGGGCTTCAAGAGCCAAGATCACAACGTCGTGTGTCGCTTGCGAAAATCTTTATATGGTCTCCGACAGGCGTCTTGCAATTGGTATTACAAATTCACGACTGCCCTCACAACTTATGGTTTTCGGACATCTCGAGCTGACCATTCCTTTTTTCTATACTGTAAGGGGGAGATTTCCACTGCCATCTTGCTCTATGTTGACGATATACTTCTTGTCAGCGACGACGACACACATATGTCAACTGTGAAAGCATATATGCATCATCATTTTAGCATTAAAGATATGGGTCCCTTAAAATATTTTCTGGGGATTGAGGTAGCTCGATTGCCCACTGGTTTCGTGCTGAGTCAACGAAAATACACCTTGGACATTCTCCGTGAATGTGGGATGTTAGGTTGTCGTCCCAGTGCATTTCCCATGGAGCAAAAATGCAGGTTGCGACTCAATGAGGATGAAGAAGACTCACCCATTGATCCTGCCCGTTTTCGTCGGCTTCTTGGGAGGCTGCAATATTTGACAGTCACGTGTCCTGATATAACCTATGCTGTTAACACGCTAAGCCGCTTCATCACTGCTCCAACAAAAATTCACATGGACGCGGTAGAACGGATCCTACGTTACTTAAAAGGCAACCCAGGACAAGGCATTTTCTTGTATGGAGTGGGTGACCTTGAGCTTACGGCCTTCTGCGACGCAGATTGGGGTGGATGCCCAATCACACGACGATCTTGCACGTGTTACTTTGTTTCCCTCGGAGGATCACCTGTCTCATGGAGAACAAAGCGGCAAAATGTTGTCTCCCAATCATCCGCCGAAGCTGAGTATTGTGTAATGGCCAAGACTGTAAGTGAGGTCGTGTGGCTTTGTTGGCTCTTATACGAACTAGGATCTCCATGCACGACGGCGACGCCTCTCTATTGTGACAACCAGGCCATCTTGCATATTGCAGCTAACCCAGTCTTCCATGAACGCACCAAACATGTAGAAATGGACTGTCATTTTGTACGAGAACGCATTCAGTCTCACGAGATTGCCCCTCAGAAAATTTCTTCTCAGTACCAGCTTGCGGACATGTTCACCAAGCCGCTAGGACAAGAGCGCTTGCATTCACTCCTTATCAAGTTGGGCATTTTCAACCTCCATGCACCAACTTGAGGGGGAGTAATGGAATTAGCATCGTTGGTTGACGCCCTCACGTGCACATACTTTGCATGGTCACTGTTCACGTGAGAGCATCCCCTCAATATTCGCCTGTAATCCCTCATCATGCTTTTACTGTCATTGATCACCCTTGCTGTCAAGGATTGCTGTAATCCCGTTGTTAACTGCTTTTGTGTCCTGTTACTGATAATGCGCCAATGATATTACGCATATCTCATTGTACCACCTACGCACGCGTCTTGTATATATGTTAATAGCGACAGATGAATAAGATAGCTTTTACTCCTCTTCTCCATAGTAACAAATGAAAAGAACTAAGTTAACGAATGACTACTATTTCCATGAATTTCAACTTATGCCAATCACTATGTGTAATCGAAAACTTTGAATCAACAACGGTTTCTGTTGGGATATGGGCCACCCTTGATGGATTAGGCCCAAGTCCATGGGCTAGGTCAAATACGTAAACCTAAACCCTAGTGGGAAGTTATAAGAGGGGGGAAGTGGCTCCCCAAAGGCGGCAGACATAACACACATAGAAAACAAGTTTTCTCCCTTCCCTTTTCTCTTAGAGAGAATCCTCTCATCTCCTCTCCTCTTACCTTCGGTGCTTTTGCTGTGTCTTATATTCGGATCCGCACTTGTGATTCGAGTTCCGCGTGGATATCTGCAGATTCGTAATTCGGCATCTCCAGGTACGCCCGAAATCCTTCAGTTTCTATTCAAGCAATGACAACTTTCATAATATGAAATGATAACTTAGTTAATTACGACTACCTCCTTGAATTTCAGCTTATCTTATCATGCATTGGGTTAGTAAGGTAATTTTTCAACAAAAATTTATCCTAAAAATTCCCTAGTAATTTTAGAGTAACTAGACCATTTTGATTTTTGAGTTATCAATTGGGTATGCAGATTTCAAAAGTGTTATTCTCTCTCCTGATAACTTAGGATTTTGTGTAAAAAAAAATATAAATGAAGATATAAAAAATCGATGGTTACATCTAAATCGTGGAATGAAAAGAGCGGTGAAGCTCTTGCAGTATCGACCACTCGAAGCTGGACCCAATATCTCTTCCAGCCAATAGCGTCTTTCCCTCCCATATCTTGATCTCTTCATTTTCCTCTCTCCTTTTTTTCCGCTATTTCTCTGAGGTTCTATTTTGTTTTTCTCTACTCTCTCAAATGTAACACGTATCTCTTGTTGTCATACCCCTGTATATATCAGAAACATAATAATAGTACTTGAAAAAGTATCTAAGAGAGAGAATTTAAAAAGAGAGAGAATTTATCGACGTTAATTCCCAGGCACAGGTTGGTGCAACTGTTTGTCGTTGAAGCCTTTCACTCTGCATTTCATCAACATTAGGAACTGCATCAGCTGCTGATTGAATTATTCTGAATGCTAACTGATACTTTCTGGAATAATAATTGTCTGTGTGTTTGATTCAGATTTACTGGCGCTGGGACGTCCTTTTTTTCGACTTGTCGTCTTTCTCATTATCATCATCGTTATCGTCGTCGGCGATTGCATATTATCCAGGTATGCCATTTACAGACCCCAGGAGCACTTTTCCACCCTTGGCAACCTTTCTCTTATGCTGGAAGTAGGAAGTTTTGTGTAGACCCATCTGGAGTCTGTGTTGGTTTCTCAGGGATAATTCTAAGAATCCGGAATGTCATCTGTTTTCTTAATGAGTTACATTCTCAGGCGTCTAGGAAATTAGAATCCATTTTAAAAGTTTAAAATTTCTAACTTATTACTGGTTTATAATTTTATTTCTGGGTGTAATCCTTTGATTTATCCGAAGGTTAACAACAAACTGGACAGTTTCTGAAAGCTATACGAGCAGTAGACATTCATCGATATAATAGCAGAGTTTGATGGTAATCGTGCATAGTGAACAGGAAGGCATATGATGGCCATAGCTGCGGTTATTGGAGTCAGTGCAGGAAAGAGGCTGTTGAGTTCTACTTACCATTTCTCTGATATAACAGAAAAGCTCTCTTACGGCAATGATTATGGATCAGCCCAATATCAGAATAATACTACCAAGTCAGTTATAGTTGCTAAAAAATCGGCTAATTATGCACCGACTCTTCCTACATCCAATCGGCAGAGTCAATCCATTAAGTCTCCTAAAGAGCATATTGATACTGACCCAGCCATTCCAGAGCCATGGTTTCAGAGATACAATTACAATGAATTGGAGGTGGAAAGCTCTGATCTGGGTTATTCTGTGGAAGCTCTTCTTTTGTTGCAGAAGTCAATGCTGGAAAAGCAATGGAACCTTTCATTTGAAAGGGAAGCGCTGACCGAGCATTCAACAATACAAAAAACTCTCAAGAAAGTGGCAGTCACTTGCTCTGGGGTGTCTGCAAGGCAGAGAAGAAT
>JANTPZ010092958.1:0-10265 GCA_025593235.1 Vachellia pachyceras
GGAATAGGAGGATAACGTCATCCATGCCTCACCCTTGACCGAGATATCGTGTGACAAAAGGGGCGTGATGTGATTGCATGAAAGGTTGCGTCGTGTTAACGATCTCCATATGATTTGGGTAGTCATAATGTCTTGTTTGAGATCGCTTGCGACTTGTGGGCTAATGTTGAGTTTAGCCAGTGTGCCAACTTTATATAAGCCTACAGGGTTGCATGTAAGAACAACCCAACAAGAGCTTTAATTCTAGGGTTTATTCGAATTTTATATATATACATATGAATTCAAAATGCCAATAATATTATATGTTAGTTTTTAATTTATTTGATAAATTAAATAACTAACATTAATATTCAGATTTAATTTATAAAGATAAATTAAATTCATTGGCTCACTATTTGGATTAATTATATGGATATGATTTGATTAGATCAAATTAATTCAAATCAGAACTGCAAAATTCGAATTTCATGATTAATAAAGATTAATCTTGAATATCTTTTGAATTTTGAATTTCAAATTTCAAGATTGATATAGATTGATCTTGAATATCTTTCGGAAATTCAAATTTCAAGATTAATAAGGATTAATCTTGAATATCCTTTTGAAAATTCGAATTTCAAGATTAATAAAGATTAGTCTTGAATATCTTTTTGAAAATTCGAATTTTAAGATTAATGAATATTAATCTTGAATATCTTTTCAGATCTGAATTCGAATTTTAAAGATTAATTAATGATTAATCTCAAATTCTAGAGGCTTTTCATGAGTTCTACAAATATTAGGACTCATGAGTAAAAGAAAAAAAGAAAGAAATTCGAATCTAACCATGATCCATCAGAAATCTTAGAGGGAGAGTGAGATGTAAGAGGCGCTAGCACACTGTGATTGTTGGAAACTGTTTGCGTGGATACCGGTAGAGGGAGGCGATCAAAGAAGGTTGGCTCCTCGTGATCGGAATCAAGAACGCAAAAGGTCGTGGAACCTGAAGAGAACCAATCGCAAGAAACGCTTCAGATTCAAAGCGCAAAAGGTACGGCTCTATCTGCTTAATCTAAATGCCTTTGATATATCCGTATTAGGGATTAGAAAATTTTAAATTCCGCTGCATGTACGTTCTAATCCCAACAATCACTTCTTATTAGTGCTTTTGAAATTCCAAACCTACGAATGATGTTACAATTCAAAAACTTGGAGACGATTGATGTTAATATCATACCTTCCCAGCAGCTGTATATGGCTTCAATTCATCACTTAGAAACATGATCAATAGCAAACTTTACGTAATTGAGACAAAAGGAAGGAGGAAACGGACCATGAAATCTCACACAACAATATAATATGGTGTTGAGGCACTTCATATTTACTCCCTGTGCTACCAAACTTTTGGAATTGCGGTTGAAATATAATAGTCCACTTTTTGCGGATTACGGACCAAGTCTATTTGGATTGAAGTAGAAATATGAAGAGAAAATTGTATGCGCCAATGCTGTGTAATCTAATTGGAGTACACATCGGTGTCTTTACTGTGTCATAATTGTTTCCAAGAGAATTTTTCCTAGCTCTTACCCTCTCAGTTCTCTCTTCTCCTCAGCATCTTTGTTGTGTAATGTAATTGGAGTTCGCATTGGTGCCCCAACTCTTGTGTAGATACTTGGTGAATCAACTAGATTTCATGTATGCCCGCATAAGCTTTACAAGAAGTACATGAATCCTAAATAATAGCCACCGCATTCAATACTAAATGAGGAAAAGCAAGCATATATAATCAAATTCATGATTTGGCATACAACGACTAGTCTCTTGATCACTACACAAATACCAAAGATATGACTAATCTCATACGTAACACCTAGAATCTCTCTTCAATTTTGAAGTTGAAACCTAGACAAATAAGTAGGTAAGATAACTAGCCAAGTCCGCATAGACTGTGGCTCCCTAAGGGAATAGCATGCGAAGTCTCATTTCTAAAGCTATCACAAATGACATTAGAATTTACCTGAAGAATTTTGAGCGTACCTGTAGATGCCGAATTACATATCTGCAGATACCCACGCAATCTCTTGATTACAATTTGTCTTGGACCCAAAGAACAATATTCACAGTAAATGCATAGAGGAAGAGAAGAGAAGAGAAGAGGGGAAGGAGTTTTCTGTGTGTCTCATGCATCTGTTTTCTCCGTACGTGGGATCCCATAACAATAAAAAATATGCAACTGCCCAAAATGCAACTGCTCACAACTGTTCCCACGTTAATTGCATTTCAATTTCAAACCTTTAGGAAAAATTACAACTTTCTTTCCACAAGTTTGCTCATTAACGCTTTTGCCCCAAGATGTAATCTGGGTCTAATCCATTAAGGGTGGCCCAAATTCCAACATTACCAAACCATGTGCCTCAAGTGCATTGAAGCCTATACTTAGATTATCTGCCACTCGGTTTTCAAGTCCACACCAATCTTTTATCTCCAAATAAAATTCTTGCATAAGTATCATCCAACAAATAACACATGGCTGCATGATCCTTGTGCACAACAACTTTATAATGCATCAAATAAGATCTAAATTTTTCAATTGCAAATTCAATAGCACAACATTCCTTCCTAGTTGCTGTACATGTAGTTCACTTGAGCATCATCAAGAAATTTTGAGGCATAGGTTGTTGGGATTAGAACACACAAACGCAGAGGGAAAAACAAATTTAAAAAATTTTCTAATCTCTCTTTTGGATCTATCAAAGGTGTTTAGACAGAGTAGTTAGGATAGTACTTTATTTTTGCAATTCTTGAATTTGGAGCAAATAATAATCTTTTAGCGGTTCATGGAAATCCAATCTCTAGGGGCCAACCTTATTTGATTACCTCCCTCTACTGGTGGACAAGAACAGTCCCAAACAATAGTAGTGTGCTAGCGCTTAGTTTCACTCTCTCTCTAGGTTTTCAATGGCTCACTCAATCAAATTCAAAATGCTTCCCTTCTATTGCTCATGAATTCTCATCTTTATAGAATTCATGGAGTGCATTATAATTCAAGATTAATCTTTTTGTTAATCTTGAAAATCTGAATTTGATAAAGATATAAATATATTCAAGATTAATGTTTTATTGATCTTGAAAATCTTAATCTTAAAAGATATTCAAGATTGATCGTAATCAATTTTGAATCTCCAAAAGATATTCAAGATTAATCTTTATTAATTTTCAAATTTGAATTTTAAACGATATTCAAGATTAATCTTTATTAATCTTGAAATTGGAACTTAAAAGGTATTCAAGATTAATTTTTATTATTCTTGATATTCAAATTATGAAATTCGAATTTGGATTAATCTCATTTGATCAAATTATATCTATTAAATTAATCCAAACAATGAGCCAATCGATTTAATTTATCTTTATAAATTAAATCCGAATATAAATATTAGTTATTTAATTTATCAAATAAATTGAATATTAAAACTAACATAAATTAACATTATCTATATAATATTAATGTAATTTCGAATTTATATATATATAATAGATATGTATATATAATTCAAAAAACCCTAGAATTAATGCACGTATTGGGCTTGTTCTTGCGTGTGATCCTATAAACCCACTTGAAGTTGGTGGTGGACTAAACTGAGTATTTGCCCACAAGTCGTAAGTGGCCTCTAGCAAGACATTACGACTACCCAAATATGGGGATCGTTAATACGACACAACCTGTCATGCAACCACATCACGTCTCCTTTATCACATGATATCTCGGTCAATGATGAGGTATGTATAACATTATCCTCATATTCCTGACCATTACTTTCTTGATCCCTTAGTAGGATGATCTCAAAAATGAAAACTCATTTTCGTTACAATATGGCCGTACATTTCTCAGACTCATTTACCGATGGGCATGTAATTATCTCTCAACTAATGCGAGGGATAAATCCCATCTTGAATCATTCATATTCCTTTGCATGAAATATCCCTAAGTCCGATCATAGCCTTTATCATCACATGGTTAAAGGTGACTTTTGACTAAGTCAAAATTTAGCGACTCTCATGGAGGAATTCATGATGATCTAAGGTTAAAGGGCATGGTGATGTGATTACACATGAGATAAGCTAAGGACTTAATCTATGCAGCTTTCTCATAGATGGTCGATCCAACACCTTGTACTCTTATAAGTGCTTATGACTTTGACTTGTATCTCTATATCTTATCAAAGTCAAACTGATTTTATTTTATCTTTGCTCCCACATAGATAACCGACCAGGGACATTTAGGACAATACATTAAAATAAACATGCAAAAGTTATGATAATTAAATGGAGAAAATACATTAAAATAAATAATATCTGATGTTCAATGATTGGGGCACAATTTCTAACATAGGCTATCACATAAAAAATCTAGTCCACAAGACCGTCTAAAGGGGATAAGCCAAATTAGGAGACATCAATGTAGGAGAGAAAAGTCTAGCTTTCAAGTTTCAATGCATCAAAAGCATGCTTACAATGCCTTGAGGACTTGCGACTTGCTGGTTTATGTGCGTAGCACCGAACGGCAAAATGCGAGTTCGAATGGGCAGGAAGCATGAGACCAAAAAGCATGCTTACAATTATCATAAAACTCAAAGGCAACATCTTTTCGCAACATTTTTATATAAAGGTAAAGAGACTTCGCTAAAATAATCATTTTTAGATAAAGGTGAAGAGACTTTGCTAAAATAATCGTTGATAAGTGCATATAAAAATTGACATTTTAATATCCAAAATTGTGGGCCTATAAGCTAAAGAACATACATTAATTAAGCAGGCTACTAAATTTTGGACTTGAGCCCTAAAGTGTCTTAAAAAGATAGAAGGGTCCATTGGGACTAACTTGTAAATTACATTTTTAGGGCTAGAGTGTAAATATTTTGCGACTTTGGGAAGGTTTCAACTTAGAAGAAAAGGGGAATGAGGCCGTTGAAGCCTTAAAGAGCCTAAGATAGGCTAGAAGGAATTATTATGGTCAAAACAAGTAATAATGGTATGTAATACTAGCCCTTCAAAATAATTAGTACAATTGCTAGATTGAGAGCTTATTTGGCTTCCCATCTTGAAATTTAGGTTTTATTTCAAAACCTAGGTTTTATCTTAGCACTTACATTTTTCAGAAAAGCTATTTTGAATATAAAATTTCGATATGAAACTTAGGTTTTGAAAAAACTATTTTTTTTGTCAAATCACAAATTCTTTCCTAATAAATTTTTTTCTTTCCTACCTTTTATTTCTTTCATTTTCCTTTTTTCTACTTACTTTTTGCCTCGAATTCCGTAAAAGTCAATAACTTCCCAAATATAATTTTTTGAAATTTAGGTTTTGTCTCAGAATCCGTAAATTCTATTATCTAAAACATAGGTTTTACCAATTCGTAAAAGTTATTTTTAAAAAAAGATTTTCAAACAAGCCCTGAGTGAAGGTAAGGTTACATAAATTTATCATTAGATCCTGAATTTTCTAGATACGGATCACAATTAGTAAATTTTAAAAGGGGCACAGTGAGATCACGATAGATCTTGAGATTGCAAGTAGCTCACCAGTTCACTAGCGGAAAGTTACTAAGCCATAAAGTACAATAGTTCTCCAAGAAACAAAAAGGCCAACTATTGCATACAGAGTATTCATGACCTTTCCTTGAGACAATTACATAACCGGGACCAAACTATAATTATTGAAGGTAATGGTATTTGTAAATAAACTTAAAAACAGAAAGTGGATTAGATGATATTTTAAGATGGGAAAATTGAGTAGAATATATTTTTAAGACCCTCATGCGGATGATAACATGAATGGCATGCTATGCAGATCAAAAGTCCAGTTTTTTGAAAGTTTTAGGTCTTAAGTGTAATTTACAAAAATACCCAAAATTTATTTTTTTTAAAATTGGATAAAATGCTACTAAGTGATTTTTAAGGTTAGAGTACGAAAGTGACAAATACATCAACAAAAGTATTATAGAGATTATTAGATCAAAACTTTAATTGGGCCTAAAAGGCATTGTTTGGTTAGGAAGCTATTGCCTAAATTCCAATTAAAATGAGAGCATAATAGTAGGCCCAATACTACCCAAAATGTTGCCATACACAAGGAAGAAAGAGGAATAAGACAAATTACCATGGTAAAAGGAGATTAAACTTGGGAAAATAGTTAACTATTGAATTCAACTAAGGTTCATAAAGCTAATCATGTTGGAGAGAAATAACCATATTTATTAAAAATAAGAACAGTTAGTAAAAGTAATTATGGTAATAGAAAAGCAATTATAGTTAGCAAAAAATAACCATGGTTAAAGAGGAGATATGTCAATATTAGTAAATATCACTACAAAAAAAAGGGTATTTAGCAGCGGTCCAACAAACCGCTACTAAATTATGAGTTTTGTAGCGGTTTTTGTTCAAAGCGTTACTAATATGCGATGGCAATATAGGTGTGCCCTATGTAGCGGTTCTTCAAAAAATTTGCCGCGGTTTTAATAAATGCAAACCGTTGCGGTTACGGTAGCGGTTAAAAGAACCGCTACTGCTTTGTATCGGCATTTGTAGCGGTTTTTTCAAAAATAACCGCTGCAAAAATGAAGAGTCTCTCAATTAGTAGTGGTTCAGACAAACCGCTACTAAATATTCAGATTTTTCAAGAATTTGCCCTAGTTTTGTAGCGGTAATAGTAGCTGTTTTCAAAAAACCGCTACTAATTTGCAACGGTTTGTCTATAACCACTACTAATTCAGCATCTATAAAAAGCACTCCTCCCCCCTCATTTCACACTTTCGACCTTCCAAAGCGTCACATCAGATGTTAGTTTAAAGTTTTTTTATATTTTTAATTTTAATTAATTTTTTATTTATATTTTCTATTTTTGAGATTTATTTTTAAAATCGTTTATTTTATTTTAACTAAATTTTCAAATTAATTTTTTTCAGATGGCTGATCAGGATCAGTGCCAGAGGCACGGGAAGGAGCATATATTCCCCGACGTTGGAGATGGTCAGGAGGAGGGCGACATTCAGCTTAACGTCAATGACTTCGAGCTGGGCAATATCAACATCTCAGTCGAAGAGGCTGAGAGGTTTGAGGATGAGGAGATAGAGAGGGAACAAGGATTTCGACGCTCGTCTGCTAGTTGATCGACTGGGTTTGAGGTCGACATTCGAGGTAAGTAAACAATTAATACATTATTTAATTAAAATGTTGTATTTAAATTTTTTATTTATTAAGATGATTTAGATAATTTTCTTAGTAATTTTAATTATTTATTTAATTTGTCACATTTTATTTAGTAAATTTTTTTATTAATAAATGATTAGTTTTTATAAATAATTGCATAAATTCAATTTTCAGATTCAACAGGGGCGACCATTACGAGGAAGCTCACACTGAGGGATGTACACCAACTCCCTAATGAGCAGAGGGTCGTTGTGGAGTGGGACGACATCACCCGACAGTTGCGGGGGAAGGGCGGTCAGCTCTTCAACCGCTACCTGACTAAGCAGGGCGGGAACTTCCTCCAGTTCGATATCAGCGCTAAGACCTGGAAGAGGATCTAGTAGAGCCTGAAGAATGGTGTATGGGAGAAGGTGAAGGTAAATTTTTTATTATTTAAATTATTTAAATTAAGCGTTTTTAATTAATAAATAATTTACTAACATTAATTATGAAATTTGTTGCAGGGCAAGTTTGTTGTATGAGATGCGAACAGAGAGTTTGCCATCTCGAAGATGGGGGAAGGGTGGAAGAACAGGCGGAATTGCCTGTACCACCAGAAGGAAGGGGATAGGACTAGGACAGTCCAGGAGCTGGAGGCAGACGTCTCAGACGGGTCAATGTGGCTGACTGGGCCAGACTTGTCTTATTCAGGAGATCGCCAGAGTAGCAGGCAGTGGTAAGGAAGGCTGTGAGGAGTCGGTCCCAGCAGATGATCCACCATATGGCAGGATTGAAGCCGTTCTCCGTCGCATACTCAGAGCTGGATGAGGTGGCACGGAGGGAGGGTCGGAGGGCGACCTACGGGGAGATGTTTGTGACCACTCACAGATACTCAGATGGATCTCCCCTGATGCAGGAGACCGAGAAGATCATTGTAAGTATTTTTAAATTATCGAATTAATTGTTAATTTTTATTATTAATTGTTATAATATTTAAAATTAATTTTTATTATTAATTTTTAAATTATTGAATTAATTTTAAAATTAGTAAATGTATAATTAATTATTTAATAATTTTATTTATAATTTTATAATTATAATATTTATGGATATTTTTATTTTTTAACATTTTGATTTAATTTTTTCAAGTACAGCGTCGTATTCAACGTACAAACGCTGAGTTGAGAGAGTCTCAGGGGTTTGTTGTAGACCCCGGCCGACTCCCAGGGTTCGGGTTTGGGGCGACCCGATCCTTTGTCTATTGGGGTCGAGGATATGAGGCTGGGACTTCCTCTTCTGCTGCTGTGTCCCAGGCGACTACATCTGGGCCTAGGCGGCACAGCGCATCAGGGGATATGGAAGAGACGACATTCAGGCCTAATTGCAGCAGCAGGAGGAGCAGATGCAGCAGCAGCAGGAGCGTATGCATCAGTAGGCCAAGCAGGTGCAGCAGATGCGGTCCCAATTCAAGATGTGGAGGCAGGCTGCGAATATCATGCTTCAGATTGCATATCAAGCTGCTTTCTCTAGCGCACCTCTACTTGAGCTACCTCCGCTGCCGGGCATGGCCCCCACGCCACCTCCTCACCCCGGGGATCCCCAGCCCTCACCCCTTATGCGAACAGTTAGTTGTGTGTTATTTTTTTATTTTTGATACATATTTTATTTATTTATTTAAAATTTTTTATTAATATTGAATTTTATTTAAGTAAGCTTTTAAATTTTATTATTAGTATAATTTTAGAAATTTTATTTCAATAATTTTACAAATCACTGTTATGAATTAAATGATTTTTAAAATTTTCAATTAGACGAATTAGTTATTGTTTCAATTTATATTATTTATTAATTAATGAAAATAAATTTTGAAGTTATATGTAAATATATTTTAATGAAAATAAATTATTAATTTTGAAAAAAAATAAATTTTGAAGTTATAATGAAAATAAATTATTAATTATTATATTTAAAGTTATTAATTATAATGAAATTATTAATTATTACATTAAATTATTATATTTTTAATGAAAATAAATTATTAATTTTGAAGAAAAATAAAATTTGAAGTTATAATGAAAATAAATTATTAATTATTGTATTTAAAGTTATTAATTATTATATTAAATTATTATAAATAAATCATTACTAATATTAGCAGCGGTTATTAACCGCGACAAATTTGAAAAATTAAAAAAATGTTGCCTCTCGTACCGCTGCAAATTTCAAAATTTAAAAAAATGTTGCCTCTCATTTAGCAGCGGTTATTAACTGCTACAAAATTTCAAAATTTTAAAAAAAAATTTGCCTCTTGTTTAGCAGCGGTTATTAACCGCTACAATATTCAATGGTTAAAACCGCTGCAAAGTTCAATGGTCTATTTTTTGTCGCTCATTTAGCAGCAGTTTATAACCGCTGCAAATTTCTGACCATTGACGAGCATGAATTTAAACCTTCTATAATGAATTTTTGGGCCAAATTCTCTATTCTTCCTCTAATTTCTATCTCTTAATGCGCTCAAGTCTCATGTGATGATGGATAAGTCATGGATGACGTTTCCTCGCACGTCCGCTCAATATTTGGCCGGATTGAACAGTTTCTTGGATTATGCTGACAGATATGGCAAGATTAATGGTTAGATTTCATGTCCCTGCTCTAAATGTAATTTCAAAAAATGGCATGTTAAAGATGTTGTTAGAGAACACCTGATAGTTAAGCTGTTCCCTCAAAGTTAAAAAAACTGGGTATATCATGGAGAAATGGGTGATGTCTTGAGAGAGTGTACTCCTGCATTCTCATAAATTGGAGTGGAAGAGGTCCTGAACTTTTGTTCACGGTATTTTGATGACATCGAGACATCTTTCAACCGTCGTCCTCGTGTTGATGATTGCCCTGATGTTGGTCCCTCAACATCGGCAGCCAGTTTGTTCCCTCCAGTTGGAAAAGCAGTTGGAGGATATCAATACTTCAACCTTACTCCTAATGAGATGCTTCAGGCACATCGACATGTACTCATCAACTGTAGTCAAGTAGATCCTTTCATTCAGTAAGTATCAGTACCAACCTATTATCTTATTATTTTATTTTCTATTTACCATCATG
>JANTPZ010092959.1:0-12371 GCA_025593235.1 Vachellia pachyceras
ATATATATATCTATGTGCAGTGAATATGTCATTTTTATGTGCCCAAGTGAATATAATGCCATTTTACTATTCGTGTTTATTCCTCTTTTTAAAACTAGCCTCTTTGAATTTGGTTGCCATGAATTATTCTCTTAATTCAGGCTAGACTCCATGTTGTTAGTTAAATGGATTCATAAGAATGAGAAAACTAGGTGTGGGAATTCAACAAGAAGAAGAACAAAGTTTACGTTTGGTTCAACTACATATATATCATGATATCATTAGATTCTTAGGAAATTTAATCTTAGGTACCAATTAAGTACGTTATTTAAGGAATGATCCCATGGAAGAAAATATTTAATGAGAGATCCCAATTGACAACATCATGCGTTTGTTGGTAATGAGACATTTTATTAAATATTTTCATCTATTAGACCATTCCTTAAATAACTTACATATTTGAGATCTAATACTAAACTTTCCTATATTATATCAATAATCAGATCTTTAGTTTTATTATTAATTAAGAAGTTACATTCGATAATTTCGTTAAAATTTTTATTCAGTTTTTCCCTATGTCTTTTCACCCACTTCTTTTCGCAAACTTCCTTTCCCGTGAGTTTCAGGGATTAATATTTTATATTTTAAATTATAGTAAGAATGATGACTTTAACCAGAGTTTACTATAACTCTTAGAATTTATTCATTAATTTAAAAAATTACATAAACCTTGACTCAAGTTTATTGAAATCTTAGATGTAAAAAATTTGCTTTTTCTTTAAAAAATAAAAATTAAAATATATTCAAAATGATGATTATTTTTATGTGGAATCCAGTAGTGATTTTTTTTTTTTGAGAAAACATGGAAGTCGGTCAAACGTGTGGTGGAGTTTGATAAAGTGTATGTTTGGGAATCTATTGGAATAAAATAGTTCACATCTTCTAAGGTGATTTTATAAATTTCGAAATGGTTTTTATGTGGAATCCATTAGTGATTTTTTTTTTTTTTTGAGAAAACATGGAAGTTGGTCACATGTGTGGTGGATATTGACATAGTGTGTGTTTGGTAATCCATTGGGATAAAGTAGTTCACAGCTTTCGAGGTGGTTTTATGGATTTCAAGATGGTTTTACAGATTTTGAAATGGTTTTTATAGATTTCGAGATAATTTTTACATATTTCAAGATGATTTTATCTTGACTTGCATATGCCGTTTGAGAAACGGTATTCCAAACAAGCACAAAACGGTTGTGAACAATTTTGAGTATCTTTTTTCTTGCAAAGAATGATGTTGTCTTCATTTGCTTTACACATCCGATTTTTGAATCTTCAAAATATTTCTAAAAATCTCCTTTCTAGATTACATCCTTTCCCTTCGCTTTTGTTCCATTTCTCTTTGAATTTGATGCCATGATTTCTTTAACACATACACTCTCCCTCCCTCTCTCTCAAGTATACATTTTGTTTTTAAAATTTACATCGAATTTCAGTTTAATCCCTTAAATTTAAAAATGCATTTTTATTCATTTGTGGATAATACCATTAGTTTTGTTTAATAGAAAATATTAATTCAATAACGAAAAGTATACATTTATTATTTAAAATAAATTTTTATATTTTAAATTTTAATAATATTTTATTAGTATTTAATTCTATAATCACTATTTAAATTTGCCGAGTCACAATTTTCTGTTAAATAAAATTAACACAGTAACCAATAAAAGTACACTTTTTAAATTTACGGAACTAAATTAAAATATAACTTAAACTTAAAGCTATGTAGGTCCCTTAATTACCCATCAAAATTTAACTAAACTTAAGGGACCCTTAATTACCCATCAAAAATTTTCTTTGATCTTGAGCTATGTAGGGTCTAAATTAATCAAGATTAAATTCCAAAATAAAAATAATACAGATTATAACAAATCACATAGAATTGTTTACGGTTTATTTAGATTTTTTCGACTAATTTTTTTTTCATTGTTTACTTTTTGTTTTTGATTTAAATTTAAGAAAAATATAATTCAAAAATTATATATATATATATATATTGCCTCACGTAACTAAAGTTATATATGTGAAAGCGTGCCAAAAACACTGTAGAGCAAGGTTTGCCTCACATGCGATGCCTCCAGCCTCATTGATTGATCCCTCAATTTTCAACGTAGGCAGCTCAGACCTCTGTCTTGGTTCGGTGGCGCGTCTTATTGAACTTATGTTTTTTTTTTCTGATGGATGGATTCCTTGCTTGGAGTGAACGAATACTTTTTTAATCTTGCTTTCTCTCAGCTCAATGACCTCACTTTCCTGGGTCTCTCCTGTAATTAAATTTTCTCAGTACATTAACCATGGCTGTTGCAACAGATTCCAGAGCGAGACCGACGGAGCGAGAAGAACGGCCGGACTCGGGAGTGGCGAAGCAGCGAGGAGCATGGCCGATGGCTGGGCGAGGCCGGAGTCGGAAGTGGGGGAGCGGAGTGGCAGGACGCGAGGTGAGGTGAGTCGTGAGGCAGATCGAGGCTTCTAGGGCTTTCTGTTATTTTTGTTTGAAAAAATAGAGCAAACTCTGGTATTTAGAAAAAAAAAAAAAAAAGCGGGTTCACCCGCCTCACCATTGACCAGACCGGATGATGAATTGGTTTATCGGTTTTCAGTTCGAACCGTTCGGTGCCATCTGGGTTTTTTTCCTTGTTGAGAAGGGTCGCATAGCCTCCAAAAATTAAGGAATATTTTATATTTAAAAAGTCTATACCATGTGATAATCTTAATGAAAGGCCCAAGTAAAAACTAATATCATACCCTTTTGATCATTCTCTTTCACCTTTTCATGTCAATACAAAAGATTAAGAATAAAGGCCAACCTTTTCACTATGAAGTCCTCACCAACAAACAAGCCGAAAAGCCATCATGCACTTCTTTGCTCCTTCATCACTTTGTTTCTTTGCTCAAACATATACAAATAATTTAAAACTTCTGCTCACATTTAAGCTCTTCAACATTAATCATTGTTCCTGATTTTCAAAACTTTGATGTGTTCAAAATCTTATGTAGTATTTAACACACACCCCCCCCTGTATTTTTACTCATGAATAAAAAACAAAGAAATTTGATAATTGATTATAGTAAAACTATAACACATTATAAAGAGAACTAAAACTTAATTATGACATTATCAAAGAAAAGGCTCCATCATAATAATGGCAAATGCCCACCACACCCAAAGTTGAGATTGAGAAAAGGGATCTGAGTGATGATTTTTTCAGGGTGTTCAAATGGCTTTGCACCTTTGACTGCCATAACCACATTCAAAAAGACTCGGAGAAGACATAAGGCTATTATGAAGGTTGGGAAATAAATTGGAGCACAAGCAAGTGCAAATGATGAAAAGTGGTCTCTTTCATACCTTGCTCTTCGCCTTTTAGTTTCCCTTTTTTGTGATGGTCAAAGTCATGGCTCACTTTGCCATCATTGGAATCTCAAATACATCCACAATTGTATAATTCCAAACTTATGAAGGAGACATAGTTTTTGACCTAGAAAACATGGCTCCAAGTATATGACTACTTGAGGCTATATTTGGATGGAAGAAAATGGAACATTTATAAGACCCGTTGCATAAACAACAGTATTTGCATGCATGTGCCTAATGGCTAAAACTAGTTATTGCCAGCTAAAAAAAAAAGGGTGGGAATTGAATTACAGCCAATTTAAGCCAAATTTTCTGCACAGAATGAGAAAGGTTAAGGAAAGAAGCTAGTGACAACAACAGCAAAGACGAGTGGTGTTTGCACTTGAGATTGGTAGATATCTAGATACATTACTTATTCCTCCTCACTTCATAATATGAGATGTTTTGATTATATCCTACACGTATGTAAAAAATAGAAACATAAGGTGAGTGTGAATTTTTGTCATTGCTTGAAGCATAAGGATAAATATTGATAGCAATATATAATCTCATATCTTAGAGGCATCGGCTGTGACTCGGCTCAAGGCAATAGCAGTCTTTGAGCCAGAGGGGCGACTCAGATGCTTGCCGATGAAGTCCCCAGCCGACATGAGCTTTCCAAGATCAACGTTAGTTTTCACTCCCAGCCCATTCAGCATGTACACAACATCTTCGGTAGCGACGTTTCCTGAAGCTCCCTTGGCATATGGACACCCACCAAGACCAGCCACCGAGGAGTCCACTGTACAGATCCCCATCTGTTTAATGCAAATCAAAATTCATTAAAGATTCTTGGACTACCAAAACATAAATTGTAGTTTACATTATACTGTCAATAAACATTTGAATTCCATAAACTTGCTTTATCAATATAAAAAAGACTTTGTGCATAGAAGATTCTACATATCAAGGTTTTATTTTTACTATTTGTTCCTTATTTTCTTTCAGCCAGGATATCGCATTCAATGATTTAAAAATGAAAGAAATGGACGGGAACGAGTGATAGAAAAATAATAGGTCTTATGAATCTACACAATTGCAATCAGTTCCCATTTATAGAGGTCATTAGCAATATAGAGTCTTTTGAAAAGAGGTAGAGGAAGATCGAAACACTCACAAGGAAATTATAGAAGGGGATCTTTTGATTAATAATCTATTCAAGAATCTTATCTACGATAGAACACAATGATGTCATATGGTTCATGTAGCTAATCACATCTAGTAGGATAAGACTTTGTTGTTGTAATCAGTTTCCATGTATGGTTTGAGACATAGCATTCAATCCTTTTTTTTGTTTTTTTGTGACATTGCATTCAATGTTTTTAATATGAATGAAATGGACAAGAACAATTAAAGGAAAAATGATCAGTTATTATGAATTATTTTAAGTAATTGTATCAGTTCACATCTGCGGTTTGAGATATTACATTCAATGTTTTAAAAATGAGTGTGTAAGGGACGGGAATTAATAGAAAAATGATAGGTAATATGATTTTTGTTAGGTAATTGCAGTTGCAATCAGATCAAATCTAGAGACTGATTTAGACATCTAGTAACCCCTTTAACGAAAAGGCAATATAGGAAGAGAGGCCTATAAGCAAATGGCATCAAAATATAAGGCCTGCTTAATCACATCATTCTTTAAGCATAAAAAAAATCGCATCAGCATCATTCTGCAAGCGGTAGGAGAAAAATCAAACTCCGCTTTTCTACCCATCACCATATATTTTCCAAGTTATCCTCAGCTCCTTCACTCTTTAAACCTACGTTAACAGCTAAAGCCAAGCGCTCTAGCTACAAATTGTAGGTAAGGTTCTTTCTTCATACTCCATACGTCAGTGAAATCTGAATGGCCACTATTTAACAGTTCTACTCATGTGGCATATCTTAGTCTTTTCTCTCTTGAACAGTTGTAAGTTATGGCCATATAATCAATATATGGATTAATGAAAAAGAATATAGATTTACTCTTAAGATGACATCTAGGATTTTAGATTGTGTCCATGGATTGGTGCATCAACAAAAACTTTCATGGTATAATGAGAAAGAGGAGAACTCGGTAAGAAGTTCTATACAGTAAACGACAAGTATAACAAAAGCACAAGCTATTTTTGACATTTTGATGACTTACTTGAAGGGACGCCAGAATATTGGGAAGGGATTGGCCATAAGTGTCATGGAAGTGGACAGCAATTGCCTCAAGTGGAATAACAGCCATTACAGCCAAAAGCATGGGAATGACAGTTCCTGGGCACAACAAAATGAATGAGGAACAATGTAAGTGCAAGATCATAGGTAAATTATCATAGGTAATGAATTAGGAACAATGTAAGTGCAAGATCATAGGGAACTTATCATAGGTGAGAAGTCCAACCATTAGAAGAAGGCACAAAATGGAGAAATCGCACAATTTTCTTTATGAAGAAACTAAGCAGACAACTTTAAAAGCAGATACTGGTATATTATTAATAAACGAATTGAGGCCAAACCCACAGAAAGATTTAATTTGAATAAAACACCTAGTCTATCTGGGAGAATGAGAGTTCACCACTACTAAATACTAATGAATCAAGCATGGATGACCTGAATTGTGAAAACAAAAACCAAGTTAACTAAATCATCACCTGGTGTGCCAACACCAATTGTGTCACCAAGGGAGATCTCAAAGCAACCCATGTCATATAGTTCTTTAGCAACATATGCCACTTTTGAGGGAGAGATTGGTCCTTCCACTGGACACCCAACAACACATGATACATACCTATAAAATTTCAATAAAATATCCTAATTGAATAAGCATAATGGAAATAGAACCTCTATCTCTATAAATTTATTTTAGGACTGGAATCTCATGTCCAACCATTAGGTCTTGACTTAATTGCCTTTTAAATATATCAGGAAGGGTTTAATCCACTATTATAACAACCACAATAATGCATAAAAATATAGCCATAAAGTCTGATTTTGAAGGGTATTCAGTCAAGCATATACAAAGAATTTTTGATGTCCCAAAACAAGAGTAAATCCTGGCAATCTGAGATATTTTATTCAGTTAAGCCAAGGCACTGTCCAAGATCAAAAGAAAAGTTGCAGAACAACAATGAATATCAATCTAAATAATAAAAAGAATTAATTAGAATTGTTGTCCAACAAAATTAAACACACGTGCAGAGAAGAAAGTGAAATAACAGAATCTTAAAATCTTGGTAAAATGAAACAAAACGCATACCCTCGAACAGGAATTGAGAGCTCATTAGCTGCACTTGTAACAGCACGATAACGAACAAGACTCTCTTCAATACTACAGTTAATGTTTGATTTTGAAAATGATTCAGAAGCCGAAGCAAAAACAGCTACTTCTCTAGCACCAGCTGCTATAGCAGCCTTAAAACCCTGTAATTGTAGCAGGTCAGAAATCTAGAAATAAATATTCCCCTCTATGGTTATTCTAGATATATGTACCTTTAAATTAGGAGTCAAAACTGGCAATCTGATGCCTCCCAACTTATGAACTGCTTGCATTACATCCTTTGCATCAGCTAACTGAGAGATAAAAATTAAATGATATCCATGAGGGTATGAGCCAAGCAAAATAAAGTCTGTTTAAGAAAAAAAACAATTTAAAATAGGCTATGCATATGGAAGGATAATGGCTAGAACTTGTGAAATCCCTGAAAATGAAAGTAAACACTAAAGTTGTACACCAAACTTATTGACACCCAACCAAAAAAGCAACAAAAAATACAAAACAACGTCCAATGAACTCATAGAACCAGCAAATAAATTCAGATACAATGAAATCAGTACACATTGAAATGAAAAGGAAAAGTAGCATTAAAGGCCAGCAGGTATAGACATGCCTACAAAAAGGTCGTATACTTTTCCCTCTAACATGATGGGAATTAACCTTATTTTAACTGAGTTTATATAATGCATACAGCAGTTTTTTTTTCAACAACTAGAAAACTTTTTTAAAAAGATTAAATTGAAGTGGTGAAAGGATGCGTTCTGTTGACTTCAAAAACTGGATCTTAATAGAGGACCAGTAAACCATATAAAGAATACTTTACAAGCGATCAGCTTCTGCCTTCAAAGATAGCCGGAACATTAAAAAGCAGCATGCTATGTTTACTCAATCACAAATATCCTAAAATCACTTTCCTTTGTATACAATACATGATATATCTCAAGCAGACTTAGCACTATATCTACCCAACAGATTCCTTAACTTGATTGTGGGTGGGCAGTTTTTTTTTCTTTCTTTGTTTTTTTCCTTCCAACAAAATCAGAATTCTGTGTTGCTAAGATTGATACTTTGTTTTGAATCAATTCTGTCTAATATGTGCTTTTGACAAAACAAATTTACCTCAGGTGCTCACACAGAATTGTTAAATCTATGATTGAGTCAACTGCATACATTACAATTAAGTAGTGACAAGAATCCTACAAGTCAAAATACAATTATCTATTAAGTCACATTTTCCCTTTTGTTTCCAGTTTGCATTTAAATGTAAATAAAAACATAATCATTCCAACATTGTTCAGTCAACTTGTGTATAGTTAAATTGGATTTAAGCATTTTCGTATGATTAAAATTACTTAAGGAACACATCCATGCAATTTTGAACTAACGGTAAGATGTAAGGACCTCAGAGATATATGAACATTGGGCTAAATTTTAAAAGAACAATCACTCCCTAAAACCTTCAATGTCAGAAAATATTAAATAAGGTAAAATTCTGAGCCCATTATACCTGTGGGACCCACTTGGAAGATACAAAACTAGTAGCTTCAATAACAGACAACCCACAAGATGCTAGTCTGTGTATCAATTCAATCTTTACAGCCGTAGGTACAATATTCTTCTCATTTTGCAATCCATCCCTCGGACCAACTTCTACTATCTTTACAAACTTGGGTATACTTTTCAGAAACTGCATTATCCAATCAATAATTGCATGTTAGATGCTAGCCAGATAAAGAAAAATGATAAAATCACTAATAACAGAAAGTTTAAAGGTTATTTAAAGAGGCACAGACCAGAGTTTAAAAACTTATCTATTAGACACTAGAAACTTGAACAGAAATAACTGCATCCATAGATCACCTTATATGTCATTTCAGGTATGTCTTTGTTATTGCACTTGGGACTATATTGACTGTCTGAAAAGCAAAATGGATCATCATTTTTCCCAAATTTGATTGAGTTCCTTCCAGAACTAATTGCCCTTTGACAAAAGGAGTCCCCTCGGGACATGTCCCTAGTGTGTCTCTTCCATGGAAATGTCTCTGCCGTATAATCATCATCACTGAAACAGAGAGATACAGGGTTATGTCGTGAATATAGTTAACAGAAAAGGGCAAATTATGTGTAAAAATCTATCACGCCTGCAGCAGCAAATAGAACGTAACATGTTTGTATGAAAGAAAAAAATGACCAAAAGAGATTTAATAATCTCGCAACAAATTACAGTCAAGTATCTGACTTGTAAGAAATTATGGAACTCACTTGCAGCTATTAGATGTACTGCAACTCCGTCCTTCGATAAAGCAGTTTCCCATGCCCAAATTGTCTACTCTGGGACGGCAAGCCCCAGATGAGAACCTCTGAATCCTATCCATGGTACTCATGCTTGGCAATTTGTCAAGACCAAGAGGCTCCTCCAAACTTGACATGGTGATGCAGATAAATGAAAGGAAGCTGGCAAAAGATGTGAGAATATGAGTGCTGTGAATAATGAACTTTTTCTGGCAACCTTTATCACCAAGTTCTAAGGACAGTCACATTTTCCTCAGTTAAACAGAAATTCATGTGATTCTCTTCTTGATAGACAAAAGTGAAAGAAGAATACAAGTAAACCAACACAAAGAAGACAAAAACTAATCCTAAATCAATGAGGAAATAAATCTATATACAGAAAACCCACTATAAAAAAAATTCCAAAATCATATCTGTATGATCATCAATTTACCAACTTAGAAGCTACACTTATATGTGAATATGCCTGGTGAATGAAACAACTGCGACACTCTCATTCCATGAGTATTTTCAGATCTCACCCGCTATACAGCTTAGTTCAAACTTTGATTGCATTTAATTATAGCCTAACGTGTACATAAGTCCAATTGAATGTATCTAATTGACTGGATTTCATGATAGCCTAACGTGTACATAAGTCCAATTGAATGCATCTAACCTAAGATAACAGTTTTCACTTTCTAGTAACGTAAAAAAGCATTCAAAACTCTTGTTTTTAGTCTAGTAACGTAAAAAAGCAATCAAAACTCTTGTTTTCAGTAACATATGTTGAAAGCAGTTTCTAAATTGGACATTTCAGCAAGATTTTAGGACCAAATTTTCAATAGCAACATATCATGTAGATTTTGAGATCAGCTCAAAGCTGTATTTTTGGGGTGTTCGAAAAAAAATTCGGCATGTTATACTTTGATTTGACAACCTAATAACAAACACAACAATATGCCAAACTTCTGTCCTACCAAATCCTAGCCTTATTGAAAACTTCAGCATTCAAATTTCCAACTATCCAACTAGAGGTGTCACATTTCCAATTCCAAGTGTAAATATGCAAACTCCCGAGTTGAACAGACAGTGGTCATTATTGTACTTTCCGGAAGAAGTAAACGTCCTACCAACTCAGGCATTGTGAATTTCAAACCTCCAACATCAGTGGTCGCTTACGCTTAGCTATTAATTCCCTCATTTCCTTTCTTAATCCTTCACATATGTCAAATGAAAACACTGCTCATCCATTTGATTACTACTGATTCCAAGTGCAAGACAAGACTCAGTTAAGAAAAATAATAATTAAATGAACCAAAATAAAAGCAAGAAACCCAAAACCACCAAAAAAAAAAAAGTAACGCAAAGACGACGTAATAATCAACCAATGCCCAATTGAAAACGCGGTAATTAAACCTTTTCAATCCTCTTCATTCAACGATCCAGATAGAGAATTATAAGAAGCAGAGGGATTCATAGCAAGAGAAGCAAACCCACCTGAATTAAGCACGAAAAAGAGAAGCCGGAAGGAGGTTGGAAACTGGAAAAGGCAGCTAAGGCTTCCGATTAGGAAAAAAAAATCAGAAACCCTATAAATTGGGAGAAAATTCGGAGGTAGCTTGTTATCTGAGGAATGATGGCGGATGAACACGAAGAAGACGAAGAAAAAGTAGACTCGTGACGGAGGCGTAGTATCTAATAAATATAATCAAATTTAAACAAAAAGAATCGATCTTCGTGTGAATCGCATTTTGCTTGACGTTACACTTACACTGCCAAAGAAGCCACTCGTTTTCTCTCTCTTTCTCTCTCTTGAATGAGAATTAAGAAGGGAAAATGAGGCATAGGTCCCATGGAAGGAAAAAAACTATCAAATGGTCCCAAGGCTCTAATCAATTGCTGTCAAGTCCCATGGGACCTTTTAATGGTTAAATGGATTGTGGAAAAGACCAGATTGCCCTTAAGCAATCTGTAAAGAAGGCTGAGTCAGACAGATAATAAGAGGGAAGGAAAGGAGCAGAGTTGGCGGGAGTTCTGAAAAAAGGAGACCCTAAAATCGTTGCTCTAAATCAGACGGAGATAGCAGATGGTGGTTGGACATGGTTGGTGCTAAAGTTGATTAAATGTGGGTTTGTATATCCTCTGTTGAAAGTGTAGCTTCTTTGGTAGTGAAACCTATGTATTGCGCTCCTTGAACGATGAACATGTAAAACCTGTACAATTTGCATAAGACTTTGGAATATTGTTGTTTTGATGTGTGTCTACAAATATTCTTAATTAATTTTTGTTGGAAGGAATGAAAATCAAAGAACAGTGGCTGAGGGAAGCAGAAAATGTAAACTGAAAATTTCTGAAGCTACAAATTAAAAGGCTTGTGATAGATGAATAATACTATAAATAACCATACCTGATACAAACAAAATATCAATGCTTATCATTGAAATGGATATAGTAGTAATGCTTTTCATTTAAATGTATAGAAAAGTAATGTGGTTGTTTTCATTACAAAGAAGATGGTGTGTGCTCTGTTGTTTGTTGGTCATGCTCTGTTTTGTAATGTAAAATAATTATGGAATGCAGCTGAAGAGTGAAGATGCAGTGGTGAAATGACGTAGCTGCAGAGGTTGTAAACAAGAACAGCGAAAGTTGTTAATTAAGCTTCTTAGGTTGTTAATAAAGCTTCTCAGGTTGTTAATAATGGAATTGTATGTAAATAACAGCTGGTGAGATTGTTAATAATGCCCAATGGGTTGTAAATGACAGCTGGTGGGATTGTAAAGTCAGTTGCTTGGGTTGTAAATGAAGTCTGATGGGTTGTTAATGACAGCTGCTTGAGTTGTAAATGACAGCTGATGAGGTTGTAAATGACAGCCGCTTTAGTTGTAAATGACAGCCGGTAGGGTTGCAAATGAAGCCTGCTAGGTTGTAAATGAAGCCTGGTGGAGTTGTTAATGACAGCTGCTTGGGTTGTAAATGACAACTGGTGGGTTGTAAATGATGCCTGCTGAGGTTGTAAATGAAGCCTGGTGGGGTTGTTAATGATAGATACTTGGGTTGTAAATGACAGATGGTGTTGTAAATGACATCTGGTGGGGTTGTAAATGACATCTGGTGGGGTTGTTAATGACAGCTGCTTGTATTGTAAATGACGGCTGCTTGGGTTGTAAATAAAGCCTGGTGGGGTTGTAAATAAAAGTTGCTTAGGCTGTAAATGAAGCCTGATGGGGTTGTTACTGACAGCTACTTAGGATGTAAATAAAACCAGTAAAATGAAACAACCTTAATGTTGAATAACTCATTTTCCAAACATCAAAAGACAATTGTTAGTAAATTTGGAAGTCATGAACAGGGAAGTGCAATATGCTAGAAAATAACAGTATCTCAAGTGGTTGTAAATGTTGATGGGGTTGTTACTGGCAATTG